>PVJO010011073.1:0-61367 GCA_004026905.1 Hystrix cristata
AAAAAAAAAAAAGAATTTCTAAGCTTGCTTCGATGCCTTTAGGAGGTTGAGAGATTCAGGCTCCTGATTCCTGACTTTGGCTTTCTTCTACACCACATTTTTTCTTTGTCCAAAAGATTAATGGTGTGGCTCACTGGAATCAGACTACCCATATTAATCCTGACAAAATTTAATCCTGAGAGTATCTGTTCCAACAATTTAAAAATACACTTTAATTTTTGTTATTTAAATACAAGTTCTCAGTAATGCCCGGCTCTTTAACACATTTTAAATACAATTCTAAGGTCAGTTTCACGAGCTGCTAGGTTCCCCCATCTTTTAGAAAAGGGAGCATGCACAGAAAAAACACTGCTTCCTGTCTCCTGTGATTGCCAACAACCATGTCTAGGAACACACCCAAACCCTGAGAACAGAAAAGCTGTCTCACATTCAGATGATTGCCTTACAACTAACATGAAATGGATATATGTTCCAAACTTACATATTTTATTCAGTGTTTCCTTCTAGCTGCTTTAAAATTATACAAAAATGCTAATTATGTGAAAGATAAAGAAAAGCCCATTTTAAAGCACCTCAAATTCCCACAAACTTAATTTTACTGTGGATCAAATCGCATATTTTAAATATACATATTTTTACAGGTATATTTGAATATGCATATTCCTTACTACAAAAGACAAACCATCCAAACTGGTTCAAAGGTATACATATTTATGATAGTTAATTTTTTAATCAGGGTTGTAATGAAAGCATGGTTTGCAGATGAGAGATTTTATTTTTTTAAATTTATGTTATTTTAATGGTACATTTTAGATGTACATAGTTGTAACATTCATCATAGGGGATTTGTACCTGTACATGATATATCTTGTTGCTTCTTTTTTTCCTTTTCCCCTCCCAGAAATTTTAATATTAGGATACAGACAAGGATAAATTGAATTGATTTGTATTTATTACAACAAATCTTGGGAAATAGATCCAGTTCAGTTCACCTATGTATTCATCTGAGAATTCAGTATATTTGTTACTTGTAGCAAGGAATTTAAAGTTTAAAAAGAGTCAAAAAGATCTTGAAGGAGTTAGCATGCTGAAATATTCCATTTGAAATTTGAAAAGCTGGTTGAACTCCATAATTAATTTTCCCTCTGACTAGGGCTACAACTTAGAGTCTTCCCAAGAGAATTTAAAAATTATCAAATGATAATCTTAAAACTGCTTTAGAAGGCTATTATGTAAAGGTTTCAGTTGATTTTTACTATATTGCCATTAGAAAATTCAAATTAATCTCCCATGGATATTTTATACCCACAATTTCTTTGAAAAAATACTTTAAAATATAAATGTTTGAACTTAAACAAGCAGTGTATAATATTTTGCTTACATATACTAAATGTGATTATATATATTTTAGGATATTTGATTTTAAGAGACCATAAATAAAAACAAATGTAAAAAGACTGAAGCTTTGATGATATTGTACCTACCTTTAATGTGATATTATAATGTTCAACAAATGTTGCATTTATCCATGATCTTGAGTGGGGATCACCCAGGAATTCTATATGATACTGTTCAACATTTCCATCGGAGTCATAGGTTACATATTTCCCTTTAAAAGGATCAGGACAAAGTATACCTGGCCAACTTTAAAAATAAAATATTTCAAATTATTTTGATGCTTTAGAAAAAGGCAGATATCAATACATCTATCACTATCATATACCCGACTTCTTCCTTTGAATTTTAATGACTTTATCACAAAGCACACATATTTCTACACATGTCTTTTAAAGATAGGGTATTCATTTGTTACAAGTAATAAAGTGGATCTTTAAAGCTAGGGAAACCTTTGAAATAGTTGCAAATGTGAGATAGATACAAGAATTATAAAACAAAAGAATGATCTTCTGGGTCATATGTGGCATTTAGGTAATGGTAATAGAAAAGATGAGAGAAAAAAAGATTTATCAAATTCATGGGAGGATTGAATTAACTCTAATTAATCAGAATGATTAACTAATAAAGTTTTAACCCTCTGGAGTGATTTTTGACAGAGTGGGGAAAAGGTTGTATTTTCTAAGCCAAGAATGCACCCCCCAGACACTGGTATCAGGCTGTGATAACACTGCAGGGTAAAGCTATGGGGGAAAAAGCAGAAATAAAGCTCCACAATTTTATGGTGTACCTTTTCCCCTCCATCTCCTCCATTAGCTGGTGACCAAACTGTTAAAAATTCTCAGTACTAGAAATGAAACATCCTTATCAAAAATAAATCTTTAGGAGTGTGCTTTCATGATACCAGTCTCTAGAAATTCCTTCATTTGTTTCATCTTTCTCTTTGAACATTCATTTCCCTCTTTTTGTCCCTTTCTATTCTTCTACTTTCTGTTCTATGTTTGGTTTGCTTTTCATTTTTATGTTGGTAGCAGCAAGCTCCTGTCATTGACAACTTTGATAAATAAAACAGAAATAATATTTCTACATGAAGTCTAAATAGGAAATCAGAAAAATAAGCCCTGAAAAATCTCTATCTGAGAAAATCCACACCAGAAAGTTATTCAATTTACCTGGTTCATTAGATTTCGTTTTAAAAGAAAGCCCTGCCAAGTGTGGTGGCACATGCCTATAATCCAGCACTTGGGAGACTGAGGCAGAACGATAGGTGCAAGTTCAAGGCAACTCTGGCCACATTGTGAGTTCAAGGCCAGCCTGAATTAGAGAGAGACCATGTCTCAAAAAAAGCCTAAAAGAAAAAAAAGAGAGAGAAAGAAAAAGAAAAAGAAAAGGACAAAACAACCTAAACGTTCATAGGTGCATAGTCATCTTAAAGTTTCCTGATTATGAATATAAATTTTAAAAAAATTAGCACTCTGGAAACTGAATTTTCAACTAATACAGTCTTTCAATATTTTAAAAATAATTTTAAACAGGTAAAGAGGAAAACTGATTTAATGTTTTTGTAAGAGAAAATGATATGTATATTTTAAAACAAGTAGTCTTGAACTTAGGGTGATACAGGATTAGAAGAGAATAGAACTATGCTTTATTGGGGTAAGTTAATGATATCAAGTGATCCTGGAACTCCCACTGAGGGTTTGATTATCACATTTAATCCTCCAATGAACCTGATGAGGTAGATATTTATTTTTTTTTATTCAAACGAGAAAACTGGGTCTTGGAGATACACAGCTTTCTGAAGAAGACTCTTAATAAGTCGTCTTATTTTATGTGAAGACACAATTCGAAAGAGGACTTTTTGGTGCTGAAACACGCATGTTCAGACTAGATGACAGTCATGGATCAAAAATATTACCAGTCCCAGGAAGGGAAGCCAATAGGAGTCTACACTAAACTCAAGAAAAAGGACATCAGAAGAATTAAATAGCTCAAAGATGGAATATTTTGTCTCTTAATTTTTCTTTCCTGTTCAGAGCCTGAACAAGCATTTGGTACAGGAGACCGAAGTGTGTGGGGTGCAGTGTAGAGTATGTTTTTGTATATATGTAAAAATGTGGTGTATGTATAGGAGGAGAATCACATGACCTCTGAATGTTTTGTTCAGCTCTATAATAAATTGAATTTGAAGTTTATCTTGTATCATAGTCAAAAGTTACTAAAATATCAAAAGGCCTTTATTATCAGACATTTGGCCAATAAAGAATGCTGTTTCATTATGACCAAGGGCAGAATTATAGTGTGCTTTTAGTGCTGCAACACTGAGTAAAATACAGATGAGTTTTTCTCAGTAGTATCAATTTTTCTTGCTTTCAGATTAAATATCCTTTTACTAGATGTTTTATGTTGCCTATGTATTAAATCACCATTTTATTAAATATATTATTAATCTCTTTAATAAGATTTTATTTTAAAAACTCTAAAATTAAGACACTTATTTAAATAAAGCAATGTAAATTATTGGGCTAAAACTCTGTGTTAGGGAACCAATCCATGGATTTTAATAGTTTATCTACAGAAAAATGAACTATATATCAATTAAGTTTAAAATATTTTACCAGTCATTCCAGTCTCTGACCTACTGTGCTGAGAATGAAGCATCAAAAGAAGACAACAAATAAAATCAGGAAGTTGTAACTAAGGAATGTATAATAGCAATCTGACAGAATTTTATAGAACAAGGTCTAAAATATGCATATTTAATATACCCAAACATTTAAAACCCTCAGTATAGATGCTGAGTTCTATTTCAGTTTGCAGCATGGGAGAGTAAAAAAAGAAATTGACATTCAAATCATGAGACTCAGGCTATTGCTCTGTTATTTATTTGTTATGCCTCAGGAAGGTTTCTAGACCTTGCTCTAACTCTAGTTCCTCACTGTTTTCACAAAGTTCAACTGAACATGTGCGCTGTGTCCTAATCCTCAAAATGACTGTATTTAAAATAAAGGGCTGTTAAAGGGGTAATTACATTAAAATTAGTTCATTAGTATGAATTGTCTCGTTATAAGAGGAGATTATGACACAGACACAGAGAGAAGACCATGTGAGAACACAGTAAGAAGGTAGCTTCTCTCAATCATAATGAGTGTCTTGGGAAAAATCAGCCCACCTGATACCTGAATCTAAGGACTTCAAGCCTGTGAGAGCATAAATTTATACTGATTAAACCACCTAATCAGTAGTAATTAGGTAATCATAGTAAACTAATATAATTACATGCACATGAAGTAACTGGTACAGCTGAAAAGAAAGAACAGTATAAATATATTTTCTCTCATTTAAATAATTATTTAAAAGCTAGACAAAATAGATATTTATATAATTTTAAAATCTAAAATAAGTATAAAATCATGCTATAAAGAATCAGAAATCACAAAGATAAAATCAATAAAACTAAACTGGGTCAAGGACTGAAGACTTTTAATCTTATATTACTAATTGATATTAAAGTTATAAAGTCATAAATATAAAAAATATTTCTACTCACCATATAACTACTAAACCATTTTACAGATCATACATTAATAGTGACACAAATATGAAGTAATGAAAATTATTTCATGTGTAGTATTATTAATGTAACAACTGTGGACCCAAAAAGTTGTCAAGTCCCAAGTAGCACTGTTAGGTGGTGATGACTTGGGTGCCAACAGTCAACAAAATTGGAAGAATATGAGAATTAAGCAGATGCTCATCTGTTCCCTACATTTGTGCTGCGGCTCCTGAACCTCTCTGAGTTAGAGAAAGGGAACGTGCAGGCTGCCTGAAGGGAGCCCTATCATGGAAGGAGGACTAGAGGATACAAATCGTTTCAGACTGTCTGAAACCCAAAGAAGGATAATCCGTCAGAAGAACTAGAAGTGATAATAGAAGTGATAAAAGTCACTCTTACTAATAAAATAACTGAAAAAATTCGAGAAAATCTAAAGCACTAAACTTGAGTGAAGTTTACCTTTGAAATCTATGTTGGAAATTGATATATCTGAAGGAACCCACTGAAGGATGATTTCAGTATAAAGACTAACTACTAAGACTGATTAGCAGCAAGAGAGGAGATCCCCAACTTGTCAGAAATCAAGGAATAGTGAGGTCTTTCAACCTGATTAGCAACTATTTAAAAAGCATCTAAACTGTAATTGTTACACTGTACCATTTAAACTCTGTAACATGTAAGGGGCTCATGTTTAATACTTGGTGCTTTATACCTCACAGCAATTTTTAAAAATATTATTGCCAAGCATTTCAAATTATAAGTAGTAGTTACTCCATTTGTCATAAAACAGTCTCAAGATTTTAACACTTAGATCATCAATGAGAGAAATATTTTGCAGTTATTATTTATAAGATAAGCTATTTTGCTGATATAAATTCTGATATAAGTACCTATGTATCTAATACCAATAGGGCCCAAAAATTTGTTTTAAATTATTACTCTATAAAATACAAATAAAAAGAGATGACTCGGGGCTGGGAATTTAGCTCAAGTGGTAGAGTGTGTGCCTAGCAAGTACAAAGCCCTGAGTTTGATCCCTAGCATGAAAAAAAAAGAGAGATGATTAAAAAATTAGACACTAACAAATGAAAAAGTCTCTGTTCATTATTTAAAACATGAAATTATAGAAAATGTTGCATGCAGATTTAAATAGGCATTATGAAAACTATTGTCACATGTCCAAATACCTGGGTCCTCAATGTCTCTTCAGTGCACAGAGATAAATTATCTGAGTCCTAGGTTTTATATATATATATCTTAGCTAAAAAGTATTTTCTTTATTTCAAGTGCACCAAACTAAAGGAAAAGTTAAGCAGAGGCAATAGATGCAGAAAACATGATTATTTCTCTCTATCTGCTACATCCATCATCTTCTCTGACTCGCTGTGATTGAAGAAAATAGATGTCGGTTTTTGCCCCCACACTGACTTCAGTTTGAGTTCAAATACTGCTAACTATGAAAATGCAGAGTGCAATTCTTCCTTATTTTTCATTTTTATACAGTGGGGAAATTCTGAAGCCTTGTTTTAGGGACTTAATAGTGGAAAGGGAGAGTAAGACTACGCAACCCAGTGGAAAGGTATCAAAATTTCAAGAAAAGTATATGATCAAATTTAGAATCTACAGTGGAAAGTAAAATGCACAAACAAAATAATGTAAAATAGATACCAGGTGTTGATATTAATCAGGGGAAATAAAAATTTTGGCAAGACAAGTAATGTCAAAGCAAGTACAAACATATCATGAAGAAACTGACATTTCATACACTTCTTATCCAGAAATGATCTTTAAAAAGATGATTACTGCCTTCAATACAAGTTGAAGCTTAAGTATAGTTTCAGTTGTAATATAGTTATACCAAATTAGAAATATATCACTATCATTTTCTAATTAAGGTACAATATTACCAAACCATTTGGACTATAAAATATATCAGAATGCAAATACACTTCCCATAAATGAAATTTCATATTTATGAAAAAGCTTTAAAATGGGCAGGTAAATAGATTCTAATTTCTGCTTCAAAATGTATGTTCATGAACTGAGATATGCACTGTTATTTTTCTGCTTAACTTCTGATTTTTTCTAGATAAATACAACATCATTTGATCAAATGTTTGAAAGTATGGCTACTTAAAGATTGTGGAGATAGTTTTACCTTTTCTGTATGTACATACAGTCCCAGCCCCAAGTACATATAGGTATAACGCCAAAGACTAGGGTCTATCTATGTATTTTTAAGTACATAATTATGTGTTGTGTCAGAATGTAGAGATGTAACTGTTATAATGTGATTTCCCATGGTGCTTGCCGATACACAAAGAAAATGCTCCTCTTGACAATTATTTGTTTTTATTATATAACTATTTAATAAACATTTCTAGAATCCATACCTGTTTCACTTTAGCTTTATTAGAGCGAGTCAACTCTTTTGAGAAAGAGTTGGTTTGAGATGTTGGCAAGATTGAGTTTCTGAGTTTTAAAAGCTGTATGTAAGGCCATATGTTAATGAGAATTGGCCTAGATACGCTACAATGTATCTTCAAAGCCAGCTGCTGGTCTTTCCATTGAAATTTTGGCATCTATAACATTGCTTGAGAGCTGATGTTAGTTTCTTGTAGGATAAGTGTATCTTTATATTCAACTAGTGCAATTCATCCTTTTATTCTGTGTATTCATGTTACTGAATAAACCATATAAGTAGATTTGAGTTTCTTAATCTGAATTATCAGTTTGTACTTATCATATTTCATAACTTATTTCATCAGTGAAATATAAGTAACTACTTAGCTAAGTATATTCAGCTCTCTTGTAAGTGAGAAGGGAGACAGAGCTGTATTTTTCAGGCATGGTGATGGCCCTGATAAGAAGTTAGTCATAATTTAGGGACTGAGGTAAAACATGTTTCATTTGTGATTTTTAATTTCTAAGCCTCAGTTACTAACACAAACTGCCAAAGAAATTCCTAAATAAATTTGTAACAGTTTTTCAGATATGTTAAAAAACCCATTTCTTGAAATACATTTATTAAAACTTCAGAAGTTCCATTTGAGAATACAAATGCCCTGCTTTCAGAACACTGAAATATGACAAATTATATGGGGTTACAAACACATTCATACATAACTTCATAAAAATGCGTGTTCATGGCTCTTAAAATGTTTTTTGTTACATAATTATGTCCTATTGACATCCTTCTTAATTATTACATGGAAGTCAGTTAATAATACAATTTTTACATAATTGTGTTTGATCCCTAGAAAAGCTCTCACTGAAAGGGCATATATTTAAAAAAGATTTCACATGTTTTCTAAAACAGTAATTCATTAGTTTTCTAGGGTTGTTGAAACAAAATACTAGAGACTGAGGGGGTTAAACAACAAAAATTTCTGGAGGTTGAAGTCTAAAATCAATGTGTGTGAAGGTTTGGTTTCCATGTGGCCTGCAGGTGCCCATCTTCTTGCTGTGCCGTCATACAGTCTTTCTTCTCTGAACATGCATTCCTCATGCTTTGTTGTTGTTGTTGTTGTTGGTCCACAGTTCCTCTTCTTACAAATACCAGATTGGATTAGGGCCTGCCCTAAGGGTCTTATTTTAACTTAGTCACTTATTGAAAGGCCCTGTATCCAAATATAATCTCTTTCTGATGCACTGCAATTAGGACTTCAATATATGAATTTTGAGTGAATTCAGTTCAGCACATAACAGTAAGTGGGAGAATAAGAACATGAATCTAGGTATTCACTTCAAAGTCTGTCAAGTGTATGTGTACATTGGAATAAGCCAGTCATAGTCTGTATTAAGCTCAACATTTTATTTTACTTATGAAGAAGAAAATGAATCAAAACAAGATAACAAATCAAAATATCCTAGCTTTGAGAATTTATGCTGGGGAATGTAATGTAAAATACTAAGGGATTCTGGAAAGATAGCAGCAATAGTAGTAAAATTGCAGAATCCCTAAAATTTCTCCATGAACATAGGTAAAGCAAATACAATACCAATACTATACCTGAGACAAAAATCTAAGACAAAACTTAGTAATAATCTCTACGAACAGTAAAATAGGACCAGTAGGTACAAACTACTGACAATTACACAATATGAACTTTTGTGTGAGAAAGAGCATAGGTAAGGAAGACAACCAAAGGTCTAGTGGATTTGAGAAATAAGAATACAGTGGCAAGCACTCACCAGAAAGTATCTCAAGTTGAACTCAAGGAAACTGGTAAATATGTCAGCAGGACTGCAACACATTCTGAAGGTATCAGAGTAGTCTGGGCTCTCTTAACACTAAAACCTAACAAACATCCTTTACACAACCAAAGTTCGCACTGATGAGAAATTGCTGAAAGTAAACTCCCATGTCAAGAGGACAGGATCAATAATAATAAAGGAAAAGGAAGGTAGAAATAAAGGTGAAGATATAACACCAAAGGCACCCTCCATGAAAGAAGAAAAAATGATAAGTTAGAGTTCATTAAAATTAAAAACATCTGCATTGAAAAATATAGTGTTAAAAAATAAAAGATAAACTACAGACTGGGAGAAAATATTTGCAAAAGATGTATCAGATAAAAGACTGAGATCTAAAATATGTAAAGAACTCTTGAATTCAATAATAAGAAAACTAGATTTCTTGGTCTCAAAAGTTTTGTTTAAAACTTTCTATGTTATGCAATTCATGAGTGATGGAATAGTTACTTTGGTTTCAAAATACAGTTAAATATTCTAAAGTTCTTTTATATTGCTTTTTAAGTTTTTTTATTAGTACATATTTGGAGTACATAATGTTTACATTCCATGCATGGAGTTGGTACACATACATAACACATCTCATTTTTTTTATCTCTTTTCCCACCTTTTCTAACCCTCCCTCCATATCTTTATTCCATTCCCATTTGAGAAAGATCTATATCCCTGCTCTTTTTTATATTTTGGGTTTCTCATATTAGAGAAACTATATAATACTTAGCTTGTGTGTCTGATACATTTCACTTACATTATGGTCTCGAGGTGCATCCATTTTCCCACAAATGACTCCAGTTTATCTTTCTTTAGGGCAAAGTACTACCCGACTGTGTATAAATACCACATTTTCTTTATTTATTCACTTGTAGATGCACATATAGCCTGTTTACAAGATTTGGCTATTATAAATTGTGCTGCTATAAACATGGGTATGCATGCATCACTGTAGTATGATGTATTAAATTCTTTCAGCAAGTTAGAATACCTAGGTCAAATGGAATTTCTAGTTCCATTTTTTTGAGGAATCTCCTTACGATCCATGCTGGTTGTAGTAGTTTATATTACCATCAAAAATGTAAAAAGATTCTTTTTTCCCTGAAGCCTCAATAGAACGTGTTATTATTTGATTTCTTGATGATAGCCATTATTTGGGGGTAAGATGGAACCTCAGTGTTTTAATGTGAATTTTTCTAATGGCCAGATGTTGAACATTTATTCATGTATGTATTGGCAATTTGTACTTTTTCTTCTGTGAAGTGTCTATTCATTTCATTTGTCCATTTTGGGATTGGGTCTTTTATTTTGGAGAGTCTAAATTTTAGTTCTTTTTATATTCTAAATGTCAGTCTTTTGCTTAAGGAAGAGCTGGTCATTTTTTTCTCATTCTGCAGGTTGTCTTTTCACTCTATTGGTTGTTTCTTTTGCAGAAGATTTTTAATTTGATATGATCCTATTTGTTGATTCTCAGTACTATTTCCTGTCCAACTGGTGTTCTGTTCAGAAAGTCCATGCCTATATGTATGATATCAAGAATTTTACCTGTTTTGTCTTTCAGCAGGTTAAGTGGTTCTGTTCTAACATTTTGTTCTTCAATGCAGTTTGATTTTAGTTTAGTACCTGGTGAGATATATGAGTCTAGATTCAATCTTCTGTATGTGGATAGCCAGTTTTCCCAACATATTTATTAAAGAAGCTATCATTCCTCCAGTATGTATTTTTGGCCCCTTTGTCAAGGATCAGATGACTGCATGTGCTTGGTGTTGTTTCTGCATCTTCTAATCTGTTCCACAAATCCTCGTGTCTGTTTTTGTGCCAGTGCCATGGGGCTTTTATCACAGTAACTTTGTAATATAACTTCAAGTCTGGATTGTGATGTGTAACACTTTGTACTTGCTACTCAGGAATCTTTTGCCATTCTAGATCTCTTGTTCTATATGAATTTTAGGATTGTTTTCTTCATGTTTGTGAAAAATGTTTTTGGTATTTTGATTTTGATTTTGTTAAATCTGTATGTAAGTTTTGGACATATGGCCATTTTGACTATACTGGTTATGCCTATCCAGGAACAGGATATCTTCCCATTTGCTGATCTCCATTTCAACTTCCTTTTTCAGAGTTCTATAGTCATCATTATAGAGGTCTTTCATTTCCTTAGTTAATTCCTAAGCACAGTATTTGTTTCCTTCATTTACTGTGAATGGCATTTTTTCTTAATGTCTCTCCCAGTAGGCTCATTATTAGTGTATATGAATGCTGTTGATTTGTGTGTGTGTGTGTGTGTGTTGATTTTGTATCCTGTTACATTACTGAATTTGATTTTGAATTCTAAGAGGCTTTTGGTGGATTTGGGGGAGTCTTCTATGTAGAGGATCTTGTCATCTGCAAACAATGATAATTTGACTTCTTCCTTTCCTTCCTGACTTATTCCTTTTATTTCTTTTTTATGTCTTAATGTTCTTGCTAATGTTTAAAGTTCTATGCTGAACAGGAGTGGTGATAGTGGACATTTTTGTCTTGTTCTTGATTTTAGAGCTTTCAGGTTTTCCCCATTTAATATGAAGTTGGCAGTAAGTTTGTAATAAATGGCTTTTATCACACTGAGATAAAATCCCACCAGTACTTGAGGAGTACTGGTGTTAGAATATACCTGAAATTTTTGTAGAATTCAGCAGTAAACCCACCCCAACCCTGTCTTTTATTTGTTGGTATGTTCATTGTTATTGTGTCAGTTTCATTGCCCGTTATTGAAATATGCAGGGTTTTTAAAGCTTCTTGATTCAGTTTTGTTAATTCATTTGTATCTAGGAACATATTCATTTCTTTTGAAATCTCCAATTGTTGGTGTGCAGGTTTTTGAAGTAGTTGTTAGTAATCTTTTTGATTTGAGCACTGTCCATCGTGATTTCAACTTTTTCATTTCTAATTGCATTGATTTGGGTCTTTTCTAGCTTTTTGGTTAGATTGGCTAAGGGTTTGTGTATTTTGTTCAACTCTTCATGATTCTTTGGGGGTTTCTTTCTGGGGGGAGGTCTCAGTTTCACTGATTTCTTCTCTGATCTTTACAACTTCATTCTTTGTACTATATTTGCATTTAGATTGTTATTGTTTTTTTCTAGGACCTTGAGGTGAATTATAACATTATTTATTGGGCTCACTGTATTTTTGCAAGAAGAGCATTCACAGCTATAAATCTAGATATTGTCATCTCATGAAAAACAATATCAACAGCTTTGTCACCTTGACTATCGTAATAAAATCAGCATCAAATACAAACTGAATATTGACAGACTCTAAGGATCCATAAAGTACAACACTTAACGAGAGAAAAGAGATTTATAATTATAGTATGAACACTAAGACAGAATAAACACTGACCTGCTATTGATCTACAGTAAATATCTACTCAATGCAGTACTCTACTGACAAAAAAACAGTACTAAACAGAAATAGTAAGAAAGGTAACTAGCTAACTATATATTCATAAAACTTAATAGTTATACTAGTCAATGTAGAGTGGCTGGGGAACTACAGGACAGAAAAATTAAACAACGGGATATGAAAAGGAGGAGAGAAAAATGAGATGGAGGGCCTATTGAGAATTAAAGGAAACTAATAGAACAGTCACAGGAAAGAATGAAGAAGAAAAAGGAAATATATATAAACAGAGTGCAAAATACAGGAAATAAAAGAAATATAAGAAGGAAGAGAAAAAAGTTGAAAGAGGAAAAGTGAAGAGAAATGAAACTAAGAGGAAAAGGGGAGAGATAGAGCTTCAACCACCCCCCCAAAATCCCAATGAAGGAAAAAGTAATTAAAAAATAGGAAAAATAAAAAAAAAAGATAGTCACAGAAAAAAATGTTGTGTTTTGAATGAATGGTTTCTTTCCTAGATCTGCAGTCTTGTACTACAGCCAGTCACAATTTTCTGTGCTTAGCTTTAGGGTCAATGGGATTTGAGGTGCCATCCCTTCACTTGAGGCCCCTCTGTTTCCATCCAAGTTGTACCCTTGCTTGCTTTGGTAGATGCAAAATGTAATCAGCCCTCTGGACTCTGCTGAATGTAGGCTGCAGGATAGGGCTTCAAGTGAATAGTTGGACTTAGTATCTACAATTGTGGGATCTGGCAATTCCCTTCTCTCCCAGTGTGTTGCCCTCATCCAGGATCAGGTCAGTTAGTCCTCACCTCTCCTGCCCCATGATAAGGGGAAGCAAAATGCAGAGCTGGCTTGGAGTTGGTGGACACTTGTGTCCTTATGTTGAGGGTGTGCTACTTATCTGGCACAGATCTGCTTGCTGCAGTCAGGAGGCAGGGGGGCATCCCACACCATGCCTAGATTTAAAAATGTGCAAAAAATCTGAATAGACACCTCACTAAAAAGTGATACACGGTTCAGAAATAAATGTATGAAAAGATGTTCTTCTTTAAGGAAATGAACATTAAAGTAAGAATAAGATACCACTACATAAATGTTAGAATGTCAAAATCAGAATACTGACAATATTAAGTGCTGGTAAGCATATGAAAGAACCTAAAATTTTATTCATTGCTAGTGGAAATGCAAAATCACAGTCACTTTGGATGACAATTTTGCAGTTTATGAACGCTATGCCTATGCATAACACACAATCCAGTAATTGCGTTCCTTGGTATTCACTCAAAGGAATTAAAAACATGTCATATAGAAAGTTGCACATATGTTTTTAAAAAGCTTTATTCATAAATGCCAAAATTTGAAAACAATCAAACTATCCTTCGGTAATTAAATAGGTAAATAAATTGTACTACATACAAACATGGATTATTATTCAGTAATAAAAATAAATGAGCAATCATCATAAAAGTATATAAAAGAAATGTAAATACATATTACTAAGTGAAAGAACCCATTCTGAAAATGTTACATACTATATGATTCCAATTATATGGCATTCTAGGAAAGGAAAAAGATGACTCATTAAAAAAGAAAAAAAGAACAGGGGCTAGGCTAGGGATTTAGCTCAAGTGGTAGAGCGCTTGCCCTAACAAGCACCAAAAAAAAAAAATAAAAACAAACAAACAAACAAAAAAAGAACAATGGTTGCTGAGGAAGAGAAATGGATTCCTGGAGCACATATGATTTTTATGTCAATAAAACTATGCTGTACTATAATGCTGAACACATGGTATTACACATTTGCCAAAACTCATATAATATACAGTGCAAAGAATAAGTCATAATGTAAACTAGGAGTCTGATTGATAATGATGAATGAGTGTTAGTTCATAGATTATAACAAATGTAATATAATGATGCAGGTATATTTTGGGGAAAAATGGTTGGTGGAAAGTGTTATTTTCACCCAATTTTCCTGTAAACCTAAAACTTTGATAAAATACAAAGTCTATTAATGTAATAAAAATTAAACTATAAAATAAAAATATGGGAAATAAATCTAGAAAATTTCAGAAAAAGTACATGTTTTTGATATTTTGAGGAAACGGTAGAAAAACGGGCTCCGGGCTATGAATTATCTTTTTAAAAAGTAAAAAAACCTATTCTGCAACTCCACATTCTGGATGAGATACAGCAGAATCCTTTCTAAAAATTCCTTCACCCAGATATACAAAAAAAATCTAAATTATTCTGTATAAAACAAACATAAGAAGATCTGAAAAGTGAAAATAGACTAACTAGGGACACTGAAGCCTGCAGAATGACGTAGCAGTGAGTTCCTTGGGCTTTCTTTTCACATCATGTACCTTAGACTGAAAACAAACAAGCCCCAGTGTAGCCTGGTCCTTTAAGGCAAGGAAGTAGGAGTAGGATAGCTTAGCAAGACAGAAAACTTTTACACAATAATGTCTTTCCCAGCAAACACATCTACCCTCACTAGCAAAGCCAGTAGAGAGCCTGAACTACAGGAATGAAACACTTTCTCCTCCCCTGCTGAGGCAGCAGCACAAAACATTGGAAAGCAAAGATTTTTACCAACTACCAGTATAAACAAGGTCATAAATGGCCTTAATTCAGGTCACCTGGAACCAGTAATAAGGCACTCCTTCAAGCCATGGTTGTGAGTGGGGAGCCTGAATTCCCATCCCTGCCAAGTCATAAGTAGCCATTCCTATCCTCCCTGGAAATCAGCAGAAGCTGAATGGAAATGGTGGTTTTCCATCCCTCCTGGTAGTAACAGGGGTGACCCTCCCCACAAGTCCCTCTACTGCAGTAGCAAAAGCTGTGGTGCTTTACACAATTAATGATATTTCAAAATAAATGGAAATTCTAAAAAACAAATAAAAGACACAAAGAAGAAAAAAACAGACATCTTATAACTGAAAATAGGACAAATATAGAAAACTCAATAGATAATTTCAACAGAAAACTGAATATGACAGAGGAATATAAAGACTACGAGAACAATAGGAATGATCCATCTGAATGACAAACAGAAAAGAAACTAAAAAATATCTATTCTGACTTCTTCCATTCTCAAAAAACATGTATTAATTTCATGCAATAAGGTGATTGACTATGATGAAAATATTTGCTTTGTATGTATGAAAATGCCACAATAAAAGCTGATATTTTATAGAAATACACACACACATATATAAAACCTAATACTTTGAAGAGTATATACATAGAGATATATATGTCTAGATATACATATACATATACATACAAATGTCATAAGAAAGTATCATAATAGAAAGCTATTATGGACAAAATGAATAACAACTCTACAAAGAAAAATGTTTTCCAGAGAGTCATGATACTAAAAGAGATCAAAATATTGTACCTGAGATTATAAGCTAAGTTAATATAAATTTTTAAATGTAGGTATTGAAAAACTACACATTAGAAAAAAATTTAAATGGATGATTATTTATAAGATTTGAAATGAAAAGTGACATAAGAAATTCTTAAAAAATTTTCTGTGAAGAATGCTAAATTGGAAGAAATATAAGAACAACTGGTAACACACTCAGAAAAATAAAATATGGAAAGGAAAGGAGACTGAAATTTAAAAACAATTGGAAAGATGAAAAGAATCCAAGGAAAAAAACCCTTAAAAACAGACAAAGAAGATATAAGTGACATGGAGTTCTGAAATAAGAAATTCATGAAAGAGAACAAATGTAAGTGCTTATAATTTAAGAAAACATCCAAATATAAGACTTGGCATTTTATTCCAAAAGTGCATACTGTATGTTTGGGGAAATTAGTATTTGTGAAATGCAGATATTTTAATAAATCTAAAGAAAAATAAAAATATTTTAGGCATCTAGGTAACAATTATAGAACACACATTCTTTTCAATGCATATGAAGTCTTTACAAGATATACCCTGATAAGCCATAAAGTAGGACTTAGTGGTGCTGAATAATATAGATTTAAAAGAACTCAATAAGATATATTTAAATCTCCAAATATTTGATAATTTCAAAACACAGTCATACAAAACCATTTCAAAGAAGAAATCACAAAGAAAATTAGTAGCTTTCAAATTGAATAAATAATATATCATTGTGTGACAAGCATCTAAAGCAGTAATTAGAAAAGATTTATAGACTTAATTGTAAATATTAAGAGGAATAAGAAATTTGTAATCAGTTACATAAGTTTCCAATTTAAGAAATTAGAAAAAGAATAAATCAAATCTAAAGAAATAAGAAAAAAGTAATGGTGAGATCAGAAATCAACAAGTAAGAAAGTGAAAAAAACAAAAACAGTGGAAACTTTCAAGAGACTTTAAAAAATCATAAATCTAACAAGACTGTCTAAAACTTAATAGTTTAGCTTAAAACAACAAAAACTTTACCTCGGCCAATTCTGTAATTTTACTAAAACCAAGCTTCCAAGAGGGAGTTGTGAATAGACAATCTTAAATCCACTTTCATAAAGTTGAGCCTCTTCAGGAAAGTCTTCTTCAGAAATAGAGCACTTGTTATACCTTGAATCAGGGTTCATAAAGCAGTACCATGGCTCACTGTGATCAACTTTGGCTGCATTCTCACTTGACAACAATCTCCATTTCAAACAATTTTCATTCTCACATTGAACCCATGTTTTGTTTACATACATATTGTTTTCCACCGTGGAATCCATTGCACTGTAGAGATATTCAATTGTCTTAAGAAAATTTTCCTTTTCATAAATGCATTTAACCTGGAAAATAAGAAGGAAAACAAAAAATAAGAATTCAAGAGAATAAGAAACAAAATTCAAACTGATTCCATCTTCCTCTAGAAAAATGGCTATCATAAAGAAGTAAAATAACAAATGTTGGCAAGGGTGTGAGGAAAATGTAACCCTTCTACACTGCTGGTGGAAATGTTTACTAGTACAACCTCTATCAAAAACAGTATGGAGATTCCTCAAAAATCTGAAACTAGAAATTCCACTAAAAATGGAACCCTTCTACACTGTTCGTGGAAATGTTTACTAGTACAACCTCTATCAAAAACAGTATGGAGATTCCTCAAAAATCTGAAACTAGAAATTCCACTAGACCCAGCTATTCCCTTTCCAGGTATCTTTCTCAGAGTTTAGAACATCATATTAAAGTGATAGGGTACATGCATACCCATGTTTATAGCAGTACAATTTACAATAGCCAAATCTTGGAAACAACCTGTAAGTCCACCAACAAATGAATGGATAAAGAAAATGTGGCATTTATACACAGTTGTGTAGCACTCAGCCATTAAAGTGGATAAACTTGAGTCACTTGTAGAAAATGAATGCACCATGAGACAATATTAGGTGAAATAAATCAGAGACACAAGTTTAAATATCGCATTGTTTCTCTTATATGAGAAACGCCAAATATAAATGAAGTGCAAAAAATAGGTAATAGAAAATAGAGACATAAATTTTTGCAAATAGGAAGGGGGCCAAGACATGGAAAGAGAGGAGAAAGAAGGTGAAAGAAAGAGGATAAAAAAAGAAATGAGATGTTATATACATGTGCCAACTCCTCACGAGGAATGTGATCATTATATACTACAAACTTGTATGAATAACAAATACAAATTGAAAAAAAATTCAAACCAAAATCAAAGAAACATCTCTGATACCTTCTTTGCTTACACTCTGTGTCCTAGCAAAGCTGAATATGTTGAACATATTTCCAGTCATCCCAAAACAAAGGAAACATCAACCACTCTGAGTAGAAAATGCTTCAATTTTAAAAATAAGAAAAATACAATGGAGCAGAAAAGTAGAGATTAGCTAAATTTCTATTAACCTGCTACACAGCACACATGCAGTGAACATCAAATATTCTCTGTCAACATCATGTCTTCTTGAATGCTGACAATGCACCATGTATTATTCTAAGTGTTTTATGCTTGTAGCTCATATATCTCCCAACATTCTTTTTATGCCCATTTTACAGAGAAAAATGAAGCAAAGAAGAGTAAAGTGTATTTTTAAATCCCAGAGCTATGATGAGGTGGAGCAGAGATTTAAATTCAGACATTGTAGCTTTAAAGTTTGTGATTTTACCCATTAGACTCTACTGCTCCTTGAGCATACATAAAACACGACTTGATGATCCTTTTTCTAAATCTCAGGAAAATCAAACACAGTAAAATATCTTACCATATGAAAATTTAGTATTAATTTAAACATTAAATATTTTGTTTATATACCTTAATTTTTACCTATTATTCTTTCAAATTTTTCTTGGAGCTTATTTATTATGAAAATTTTACACACATTAAAAGCTAGAATTGTATGATTAAGTCCCTAAAATCATCATCAATAATAATAGTTATATATATACTAATAAATTACTACCAATGAAATACAAATAAAATTAATTACTAGTAATTTACTTTGCAATGCAATGCCAGTTTCTTAAAAAAAGATGTGGATATACTATAATCACATACTAGTAAAACACTACTATATATACGTTAGAACCATTTAATGAAGCCTTTAGTTAATGAGTTAATCATACCTTATTTGGGCAACTGCAAATTGCTTTAGAAATTTGCCAATATTCATAGTCCACAATTTTTGACCTAATAATCCCACTCATGTGTATTCAAAGAAAATAAACTTAAAAGAGACCCATTATCCTCAGAAAGATCAAAAATATTTTCCACAGTACTATTTATCATACTAAAAAAAAGTGGAAATACATTTTAAAAAGGAAAAGTCAAACAAAGAAAATAAATGCAAATTTTTGATAATGGCTTTTTTCTTTAATTATTTAATGGATGAGGAAATATATAAGGAGCAATGTAGACTGCAAATTAGGCGAATAAACGCTCTTCTCTGTATCACCAGACAAGAGCGAAATAGTTGAGTGATATATCAGGAGCCATTTTCAAAAGGAGTTTATTAAGACTGAGTTACTCCAAGAATCAAAAGTCACAGAACTACACTTCAAGTTTTCTGGGGTCACCTCACCACAATGACTAAGTGAGAGATGACCATAAACAATAGTCATGGAGAAGAGGCAAGCTACTCATGGACCCCCCTGAGTTTAGGGACTGGCAAGTTTGGCATAGAAAGGACACGTGGCCCAACCTACTGTGGTGAGAAGCCAGGATAGTTGGGTGTGGTTTTCTGAGGGAGGTGGGTTATATATATCTATCTATCATATACCCATCTAGCTATCCATATCTATAGATATTTATAATATATCTATCATATATACATATGATAAATAGGAAGTAGAGAAAGTTCAAATAATTCCCTGAATTACCTACTCTGCAGCTTCAGAAGTATATTAATATATATGCCAATTTATTTCATTTATATTACTAGTTTCTCTTCAATGAGAAGAATGTTTTGTACTATCACCTGTTTCTTTTTTGTAAGAGAAAATCTTTCATGTCTACATCTCATACTCTGATTAACTACTTTGAAGATAATAACGCAATACTGGAGATAGGGGAACATGGGATGAAAGTGAGCGGAAGGGGAAAGTAAAAATGATCAAGCTGTGTTATATATATTCACCAATTCCCCACAGTGAATATATTATTATATATCATAAACATGGCAAAAAGGGGGGAAAGGAGCTAAAGTAAAAAATACTATAAACAGATTAATTGCATATGTTTTATTAATCAAATTTTGAATGATAAAGTATAAATGCATTCTGCATACACTATAGTCATGTATCATAAATTTTTGTCTTTAATAAATTTCATTTTTCAATTAATAATTTTTTCATATATACATGTAGATAAAATTTGTATATTATTTTCAGTTATCTTTTTATCTTTGTCTGGTTTTGATATCAGGATTTCAGTAGTCTCTCAAGATGAATATTCCTTCTTTTATTTGGAAAGTTACCTAAGACAAGGATTTTCTAAGTTTGCCATGGATTTTATTTAATGTATTTGTTACTATTATGATTCTCTTTTGCACACTGATATTTGTTTATGCTTTCTTTTTTTAATTTCTCTTAAAGCTTTGAAAGAAAACAGTTTTGAAATTCTCTTTGATAGCTCCACGTTTCCTTGTATTTTTCTTCTTCTATTTTCTTTGGACAGTCTTTATTGCTCTTATTTTTCTCTTCTTTCACTGATACTAATAATTTCCAATTCTTTCTGGTATGAGCACTGGAGGCCATATATTCACCACTAACTATTGCTTCATAATTTAGTTTAAATATACAATTTACATTCATTTCATTTTTGACCCATTAGTGAATTACTTTTCAAAAGTTTTTCTGAAGGTATGAGAATTGAAGGTTTATTTCCTTATTACAGCTTTTTAAATGTAATTACATTTGGTCAGAAATTCATCATGATCTGCCTGATATTGATTACTTGGCATTTGTTTTCTTTGTTTTCGTGGTCCTAGTTACAATATTTGTTAATGTTTTACAACATATACAAAAATGCGTATCTTCTAATTGTTGGTAGAAGGTCTACATTTAATTAATATGCTAACTTTGTAACAACAATTATAAACAAAGCTTTATAACTGTGTGTTTAAAATCTCTATGTGTACCAAATCAATGATACTTCAATTATGAAAGTTGCTATTTTTAAATCTCTCATATTAATTGTGGATTTGTCAATTGATAATTCTGTCAATTTGTTTCCTTATTAGATGTATATATATTTAGATTTGTTAAATTTTATTGATAAATTCTTACTAACGTTTAATGATAATGTTATACGTTCTTTGATTATTAAAATCTATGTTGTCCTCAATTCACATAGAAATTAATATAGCAGTTCTGTTTTGGATTTGCTCAGTCTGGATAACACATTTTTTATCCCTTAAATTTACCCTTCCTAATGTTTTTGGTTTTTGCCTCCTGTAAACATTACGTAGCTGAGATGTGCATTTTTAACCAGTCTGAGATATAATATATCAGGTGAATTTAGTTCATTTATTTTTGATACTGATATACTGGAATTTTTGTGTACTGAAATCCCTATCTTCTGTAAATAAGTAGTCATCAAAATACAAACCCTTAGCTTGTGAGGTCTATCAGCTGCTCATTCCTCAAATCCTTTTTCCCTATTCTTGAAGCAGAGAAGTAGCAACTACATAGATACTAATTCCTCTAGTTTTCCATTTCCTCTTTTTTACTGGGTCTTCAGATTTTGCCTTTGTGACTCGCCTATAGAGGAAGGATGTTTGTTATATTTTATTACTTCTAGTTACATTGTGGGCAGCATGTGGAGTTAAGGTGGCTTTGTCTATAATTTGAAAAAATAAATATTTGGTCATTTTTCTAAGATTAATGTAGTTTCTGTTGATAAGTCTTTGACATGGTTTAGCAAATATTGCATATTTATCATTTTGTGTACTTGAACATGCATACTTTTAGGAAGGACAACTAAAAGTGCTTGATCACATTTTTTAATTTAATGGACAATTCCAAAAACTCTCTAAAACAGGTTATTCAGTTTGAACTTCCACCAATAGCACATTAGGATACTACTTTCCCTATTCATACACCAATAATAAATATTAACAATGATCCATTGCTAAAATCTAATTAACAAAGACAGTTATATCATTACACTTATAATTTACATTTTCCTGACTATTACCAGTGAGATTTTTAAGTACTGTTTTCTTTCACTGGAAAATTTTGTTACTATCTTATATTCATATATGATTGCTTTCTTTATATTGATTTTATGGTAATTCTTGATATACTATGAATAATAACACTTCATTATATACATTATAAACATTTCCATTCTGTTTCTCACATTTTTGAGGTATGCTGGGGATCAAACTCAGGGCCTTGTGTTTGCTAGGCAAGTGCTCTACCACTTGAGCTAAATCCTCCACCCCCTCACATTGTTAACTTTATATTTTTATCTTACAGAAATTTAAAATTTATATGAGTTGTGTTTTATATCTTATGGAATAAAACCTTATTTACTCCAAGGTTTTAAATAAAATTTCCATATATTCATCCAATACATTTATTGTTTCATTTTTTACATTTAGAAATGTAATCCATCTGGAATATATTTTGTGAATAATTATATCAAAGACTCTATTTTCATTGAAGTGGTTAATGAATTTTCTTAATAGCATTTACTTCATTGTTCATTTCTTCTGTCATTATTATGAAATGGCATTTTATTTTATGTTAATTCACGTACACACACACACACACACACACACACACACACACACAAATCTAGTTCTTGGCTTTGTGCTAACTTTTTTTGTCTTTCCTTGTGCCAATAAAGACTATCTTATATCCGATGGAAAAATCCCTCCTTCATTGTTCTTCCTTCTTCAACAGTGCCACCTCTTTGAAAACAAGTATTCTTTTATTTCCTCAAGGGAAGATGTATTCTTTTCTTGAGTTCTGAAAACTTCCAGCTAGTTTTTGAAAGCTTCCTAAAATTTTCAAGTGAGGTTTATAGCACCTGCAAATACTGGCAATGTTATGCCTTTCATATATTAAAAATGTATTTTGTTTTCTTTACTTTTACATTAGCTCCAAGAAAAGTTTCAATAATAGTAGTAATACCAGATATCCTTATCATGTTATGATTTTTGGAATCAGTGAAGCATAAATATGGTGATGAAAAAACAGAAGAAATTAAATTTATTTTTACCAAGACTTCCTTTTACCTATAGCTTCTAGGATACCATCATCTGTCCTTCATAAACCCTCACAGTGAGCTATGAACAAAGAAATAGTAGGAAGATATGACTTTGCCCACTGGGTCTACCAAACCCAAAATCAAATACAAAAAGATGGGTTTCAAGGAAGTACCCTTCAATTATTCACTTACCTTTACCATGTATTGCAATGTATTGGGGGTTACACTTAAACAGATTTATTGATTATGTTATTTAGATTAAACCATGCCTCACAAAATAGAGTACTTTTATAAAATTCTTACAAAGAAACAGCAACACAAAAGTAGATAATATTCATAATCAAATAATTGAAGTGTGAGAGATACGAAAAGTAAACAGTAAGTGATTTTTGTCACTCAACTGCCTGGGTTTTGTTCATCTTACAACCAATGGACTGCTCATAAAGGAGAAAGAACTCTATATTTGTGGCACCAATTTAATGAGAGGCTTATGAAAATCCATTATGATAGTCTAGTATAAAATGCTAAGAGGATTAAGAGATTACTTTTAAATGGTAGATAAAGTTTTAAGATTTTCTTAGGAACTTCATTCTCATAGTGGATAATATGGAAAAGATAAATTAACACAAAGGAAATATCATTATTACTTAAATAGTGATGCTCACTTTCAACTGCATCTAACTTAAACCTCTTTGTATTTTAGATTTGATACATTTTATCCAGGCTAATAGAATTTATAATACAGATTAGAAAATGCTTATTCTTTTCAAAATAGTCTCCTTGTTTCCATTACCTTTTCTCTGACACTTTGTTGGTTTTTAGATGTACACCAAAATCAAAAGACACAAATAAGAAGAAGGAAAAGAATATGGTCACAGAAATTCTAGAATCTTTGAAGGAGTACCTATAAAGTCACACATAAAAACCTTAGACATATATATATATGTATATATGCAAAGATATATTAAGTACACACTTCTTTACTCAATATATTTTTAATTTTTTTATTTCAAAACTTAGCTAACATACTGAACTAGATAATTTAAAATTTAATTTTGAAAAATAGAAAACATTGAATGGCTATTCAAAATGATACCTTAAATTTGGGTTTGTATATTATTTATCAATTCATTCAAGGCAATGGTTATGGACAATTTCCAGATAGACAACATTAATATGGTATGAGAAAGTTTTACATTGCTATGACAAAATATCTGACAGAAAAAACTTTGGTTCATTGTTTCAGAGGTTTAAGTTCATGGTCAGTTGACTCCATTGCCTTTGAGTCTGTGGTGAGGCTGAATATTACAGCAGGAACATGTAGTGAAACAAAGTGGCTCACCTCACACACCACAGGAGACAGACAGCGAGTGTGCAGGCAAGGGACCAGGACAAAATATAACCTTCCAGGGCACACCTTCAAGGGCCCACTCCCTTCCACTACTTTACACAGCATACGTTTCTATCATCACTCATTAGTCCACCAAATTATGAATCCGTCAATAGATTGATCCACTGATGAGAATCAAAGTCCTTATGGTCCAATCACCTCCCAAAGCCCCATTTCTGAATATTGCTGCACTGGGAACCTTAAACACATGAGTCTTTGCAGTCATTCCAGACCCAAATTATAACAACCATCTCTTGTTAGGAAACTTAAACACTCTAAAAAACACTCTAAAACTAAACATATCTGTGGCCTATTATCTGGAGACAATAAAAGTAGAATCTAGTACCAAATATTGAGCTCCTAATAGTATAATGCACACTTAATTTATCAACAAATGTCTTTAAATAAATGAATTTACTTTAGAGATTAATTCAAACATACATTGTGTCCCTATTAAAGGTTACACATTGTTTTAAGTACTATGCATGAGATATGAATATGAAACAATTGAAAAATATAGCCCTTCTGGGACCTGAAATTGAGACACTTAGACAACAACAATTTGGTGAAGAAAGAGAAAGTAGATCTCTAGGAATCAGGAGGAAAGTGAGAAGAAAACTAGAAACTACAGAGAAGCTGGAGAAACTGAGCACAAAAAAAGAATGAAGTAAGGCTGGAATGCTAACACTGGTTCCCAGAGAGGGGGACCTGCCTCCACTAACACAAGCTTTGACATCCACAGGAAGATACTCAAGGACTGTATGCAGCCAACATACGGTAGAGCCAATAGTGAGCAGCTGCCCTCTGACGACTACCCCTACTCCCTGCCTGTGCCCTCGGGTACCTGTACCTTCTCTCTCTGCACAGAACTTCTGGATCAGGGAGGAAAGAAGGAAAGGAAAGAAGCATCTTGCCAGCCCCTTTACCTATGTGCACATTGAGTCTGTCCTTTTTGAAGCCCTGCAAGGTCTATAAATCACCTATTTCTAAAAGGATATACAAGAAATTATCAATACAGGTAGAGTATTCATAATCTGAAAATATGAAATTTGAAAAGCTCCAAAATCCAAAACATTGTTTTATTTATTTATTTTTTTGTGTGCAGTAATAGACATCAAACTCAGGCCATCATGTGTGTGAGGCAAGCACTCTGCCACTGAGCTACATCCCCAGCCCTCAAATCCAAAATTTCTGAGGATCAGCGTGATACTACATGTGGAAAATTCATATCTAGTTTTGTGTGAAAGGTGGCATTCAAAATATAGGTGCACTAAATATATTGTCTAAAATTACCTTCAGAGCGTGTGTATAAGGTACATATAAAATGTAAATTAGTTTAGATTAGGTCCCATCCCCAAGGCATCTCATTATGTTCATGCAAATTTCCAAAATCTAAAAAAAAAAATCCAAATCTTTAATGTTTCCAATTCCAAGCATTTTGGATAAGGGGCATTCCACCTTTAGAGCTGTTTTAGGAGAAGAAACTGGGTTTAGGGGATTGGAGAGTGACTTACTTTTATCCTTATGCCTTTGAAATGATTTGTGTATTTTGTATGAGAATATTTTTATCCTTTTTTTAAAATCACAGACTCAGATTTTTGTTTCTAAAGATGATTCTTCGGTAAAAGTAATCAGGGCTCCTTAGAAAAATGAGCAAATCCAACAAAATGAGCCTGGGACACCTTGTGTCAGCAGGACCCTGGAGCCAATATGAAGAATTGAGAGACCAACTTATAGTATTATAAAGTTAATAATGACACTATTGACTGAGCACAAAAAATGAAGAAGGCCTGTGAGTCTATACTGATATAAACAAATGTCTGAGAAGAGACAAATCCTCCTTACAGAATTTCAAATAATGTATACAGATACTTGCCTATCCAGGAGGTAAAATTTAATCCTTCTCTCCTTCAGTGTGGGCTAAATATGACAATTTACTGCCAAAGAATAGAGAATAGAAATTTAAAGTAGTAGCTTTGCCGTAGGGAAACCTTAGAGACACCACCTCAGTGAAGTGAGAAAGGCTAGTATCACCACTGATAAGTCACATGGATGACATGCCCCTCCCCTCAGTGTGATGTGCAGTGTCCCCTCCCCTCCTTGGATCTTCCCCCAAAAAGCTACAATCCAACTCGATTATAAGAAAACATCATAGGCCCAGATTGGAAGACCTTCTATGGGATGCCTAGCTAATGGTACTCTTCCAAAGGGACCAGGCCTTAAAAAGCTGAAAGACGATAAACTGTCACTGATTAAAGAAGGAGGCCACAGGATAAGTAAATGCAAAATGATATCCTGGGTTAGTACCTGAAACAGAAACAAAGAGTATTCGTAGGAAAACTGGTGAAACCCAAATAAAGGCTGTAACTGAACTAATAGGAAAAAAAAAAAAGAAGAAAGAAAGAAAGAAAAATCACTGTTCTTGAGTTCACAAACAGATACAAAAGGCAAGTTCAATAAAATAGTTGATAAAGATCATATGATAGATGTACACATATTTAGGAGAAGACAAATAAGAAACCAATTCTTCCTGGGAAAGGAGGAATTGCTAAAAGATGCTTGGAGCTTCTAGTATTTGAGCTGAGCCTGACAAGATACATAGGCATACACCGTGAAGAGGTAAAAGAGTAATGAACAGGTAGGAAAAGGAAACTGCATGAGCAATAGTATGAAAGTGCAAAGCATGTATAAGAATATTGAGTGGTCAGAGAGCTAGAGAACGTTTTTAGGGGAAGTATAAGTGGAAGTAAATGAGGCTGAAAAAGCAACTACAAAAATAAAACATTCAGTGCAAGTCTTACCTGCCATACCAACTCGGAGGACATTATACTGGAGGCACAAAGGAGCATTTTGCAACATCACAAAAGTCAGATAATTTACTTCACAGTTTCCAAGGCACCAATTTTTAAATTTTACCAATGTAGCAGCCACAATATTTTCCAATTAATGGTATGTTAAATGGATGATACAGTTATCAATATCTGTATATAAATGAACTGGGTGAGTCAAAGCACAAGTTAAAATGTGTTGAGGCATGGTTGTTTTCTCATTGTATGATTGGACAACATCCAGGGAAAAGCATTTCAGAAACCCTAGCTATGTCTGCATTGATTGTAAGGTCATTTTTCCTTTGTCTTAGGCATTAGATCCTGGTTCTCTTCAGATGGTCAGTTTCTTTGCCAGTTGGGTATTTGATCATACCTTTTGTGTTTTCTGCCGAATTCATTTTCTCATTTTCAAAGCACGGATAGGTTAAGAATTTTTAAAAATTTTAATTTCTGCTTCCATTTGTGTAATAATTTCATCTTTATATTCTCTTATTGAATTTTATTATTAGTAGTTAAGAGGACCCAAGCTGCAGTTTGCTTAAATATTTCCTTAGCCAAATATTAAGTTTATTGCTCACATATTGTACCTTCCACCAGTACTAGAACATGAACATAATTCAGCCAAGTTAGTTGCCACATTGTAACAAGGATAGTTGTTATGGCTTAATTCTAGATGGCCCCCCAAAGCCTCATGCACTATATTCATAGGTGTGGCTTTCAGGATCAGGGGCGTGTGATACTGGATTAAGGGTAATAACTGGATTAGTCCCCTACTGGGTTACCTTGATTCTGGGTATAGTTGAATGGATTTACTGAAAACAGAAGACCCACCCCGGGTGTGAGTGGCACCAACCAATGGGCTTGTACCTGGATGTAACAAAAGGTAATGAAAGAAAGAAGGCCGGTGCTTTGTTGCTTCCTGCTTCCCACCTGCCATGCCACGACTGTTTCTCCTCTGCCCTGCCCTTCCTCTGCCATGCCACCCTGCCTTGAAGCCAGCTGACTATGAACTTCTTGAAACCTCTACAAAGTGTGAGCTAAAATACGCCTTTCCTGCTTTAACTTGAGAGCATCAGGTATTTTTGTCCCAGCAATGTGAAGGTAACTAAGACAATAGTTTTTCCTTCATTGCCCCACACGTTCCTTATTTCCAAATGAGACCTTGTCAGAATGGCCTTCACTGTCCATATTTAAACTAACTTTCTTCTCTGAGTTACTTAGGAATTCTCTAAGAAGATTGAGGCTTTCTCTGCAGCTCTCCTCTTTTTCTTTCTGGGTCTTCACCAGAGTCACCTTTAGTAATCTCTTCTCAGCAATGTAGACTATTCTTAGCATGACTCTCAAAAGTGTTACATTACCTACTTCTAAAGCTATTTTCATATTTTTAAATATTTGATACAACACCACCAGCACTTTTTTGTACCAATGTTCTAT
The DNA here is from genome assembly GCA_004026905.1 of Hystrix cristata. Lineage (NCBI taxonomy): Eukaryota > Metazoa > Chordata > Mammalia > Rodentia > Hystricidae > Hystrix > Hystrix cristata. The sequence continues at coordinate 28,893 of PVJO010011073.1, forward strand.
CTTAGTCAGTTTGGACTGCTGTAAAAATACCATATCTGTGTGGCTAATAAACTACAATAATTTACGTCTTACAGTTCTGGTGGCTGAGATGACTAAGACCAAGGAATCAGCAGATTCAGGGGCTGTTTAAGAGCTTATTTTCTGGTTCATACATAGCTGTGTTTTTGCTGGGTCCTCATGTCATGGAAGGGGTCCTTTTTAGGCCTCTTTTGGAAGGAAATTAATCCCATTCATAAACATTTTGAGCTCATGACCTAATTATCTCCCAAAGGCCCTACTGCCATCAAGTTGAGATGAAGATTTCAATATATGAATTTCTAAGGACACAAATATTCAGATCAAGCAATATTACATGGAAAAATGGATATCAAAGACTCTGAATTGAACAGTGAGCAAGGAAAATTACACTTATGTGAAGATATTTTAAAAATTGCTTGGTCTATTTTACTTATATTTTATTATGTATACAAAAAGTGAGATAAGAACATATGTCTAAATGAGTCCAAATGAACTTTTATAATAACTATTCAATAAAATTTCTAGGAATTAAGAAAGTATACAATTGTTCGATCTTTCTTGTTAGTGGTAGATGAAATAATAGCACAAATTATTATTATTATTTTAATGGTATTTGATATACATTGAATGTTTGTAGACCATCATTCGTATGTTGAAACCTAACTTCCAATGTGCTTGTATTTGGAGATGAGGCCTTTGAGAGCTAAATAGGTTATTAAGAAATAACTCTAAGGGGCCAGGGATTCAGTTTTGTTAGCTCCGAACACTTTCAGAAACTCACTTGCTCTGTAGTATGACAACAATCTTAATTTATTCTGTTCAGTTCATATGTAACTTCCTTTGACAATTAAATTCATCTAAATGTACTTCTTGTCAATCATTATCACCTGGCAGTGATAATGTCTTCATGGCAGTGATAAGTCTTCATCAACCTCAGTCTGCAGCCTCTAGTTTGACATCTCTCATCATCTCTCATGAAAGATGCCTTTATTGCTATGTTCAAGTCAATTAAGGATAGCAGATTTGAATTCTCTTTAGCGATGTCGAATTTTTCATTCTCCTCCTCACCTAACCAGTCCAAAGTAATATCAACTCTGAAGTCAGAGAGTCTACAAGGAGACTAGAATCTATCAATTATTGGTTGTATAACTTTAAGAAAGTCATTTGATATTCTATAACTTTAATTTACTTGAAAAATTATTATAGCAAAGGTATAAAAATATTTATAAAATTATGTGTGTATATAATAAAATTATACATAAAATTATGTATGTGTATACCAGAGATCAGTGAAGGAAATAAAAATGCTTTTATATTATGGATGGTCACATTTAAAAGTTCCCCAAATACTCCAAAAACTGTACTGCACTTTTAAAAACTTTGCAAAATTCTTTAATGGAAAAAACCAAAAACCAGGAGAAGTAAGGTGAGGTCTGTAATAACCAAAAAGAGATAGTGATTCTACTAGAATGAATCTGAAGATGTTACATATCAATCTAGCAAATGTAAAACTGTGTGATAGTTTATGAATGTAAAATGGTAAATAGTTATTTGAAGTTCTCATAGATTGCTGTCAAAAGTATAAATTGGTGGAAATATTGGTAGAGAAATTTGAAACACATAATAAGGATTTAAAATATATCTATATGATAATAGTATTTCATTAAAGTTGCTGATTTTTGATAACATCATAGTTACATAAAAGTAAAAATAATACCATGTTATTTGAAATACTGAAGTATTTGGTGTTAAAGAAGGATTGTGTGCAGAATACTGCTTGTAAAGATTGTACTTTTTGCTGGATTTTGTCACTCTGTGTGGCATAAGCAAGCTGCACCAAGAACGTAAGTTGCCACATCATGGCCATGTGTGAATTTGGCTGGGCCACAGGGCTCAGATATTTGCTCAAACATAATTCTAGATGTTTTGATGATGGTGTTTTTAGATGAGGTTATCATTACAATTGATGAACTTTGAAGATTAACCTCTATAATGCAGGTGGGCCTCATCTATTCAGTTGAAGGCCTTTAGAGAACACTAACTGACCAATCTTAACCAACAAAAAATTATACCAGTAGACTGCCTTAGAACCAAACTGTAACTCTTTCATGTCTTCAGTCTATTGTCCTATCCTAGCCAATTTGGATTCACCAAGCCTGTACAACCACAGGAGCAGTTGCTTAACATAAATACCTCTTTATATACATACGTATTTTCTCATTTCTGTATCTCTGGAGAACCCTAATAAATATAGAGGGTAAAAAAAGCCCTCTTGCTGAAATTTGGCAGCTTATTTTTTATTCAGCTCTCCTGTGAGTATTTTTTACTGGATTCCAAAATTACAGTCAAGAGCTTCAAAAGAAATTAGTTCTAACAGCTTTTGTCACTTTAATCATTGTTTCAGTGGACAGAAAAGAGGTTTTTTCAATTTCCCTATTTTGCCATGTTTGATGATATCACTACCACTTATTCGTAAATGATTCGATAGTGTATATATACACAAACATAAACATACATAGAATTGTGATGAAATGTTAATGTTTGGGAAACTGAGAATAAAGCAACTGAGAATTCTACTATTCTTGAACCCAAATATTAAATTATATAAAAATAAAATACCCTTTAATGTAGCTATCTTGGAGACTGGTTCAAGTAGGAGATTTGATACATGCCAAAAAAGAAGAAGAGGAGGAGAAGGAGGAGGAGGAGGAGGAGGAGGAGGAGGAGGAAGTAGAAGAAAAAGAAAGAAAAAGGAAAAGAAAAACAGCTGTTTTCCTCAGGTCTCCAGAAACTTTGAGGGATTTGTGTGCGCAGGAGGAGTGAGAGAGTGTTAGACTTCTTATAAGGCTTTTCTAACAACACTAATCCCCTTAGGAACTCTCATAATAGTCAAAGGCTGTTGGAGGGCCCACTCAACTTACTATGTTTTCTGTGCAGACAGTAGCATGTAACTTTTTTTTCCAAAAGGAAGAAATGTATGATACTAAGTTTAGAAAAACTATAAAATTATAAGGTATAAGTGAAAAGAAAAATTATAGGTTAAAATAGGCAAAGGCATATTTTCTACAGGTAGAATCTTTACAAAGATCAACTAAATCTATAGATAAAACTAAATCATTTCATCTTTCAGTAAAATCACTAGTCATAAAAGAAACCAAAAAGTCAATTATTTATTACATAGAAAGCCCCCTAAGAAATGTGCCCCTGAGAAGCATTAACCTCTGCTTCATACCATCTTGAAGACTCGCTCACTTTATTTTTCAAATAATGTAACATTTTAATGGAGTGTATCAGTGGCTATGTGGTTAATGCTTCGGTGCTGCTCATAAAAGGTCCTTTATCATAAAGATTTGCCATTTTCCTGAAAAGAGCTTTGGTTCTCCTTTAGAAGTCTCATATAAATTAAACACCTTATCAAATATTAATATGGATGTAGGTGACACAGGATCCCACACAGACAGTCAAATTACCTCTCTGTATATTTAAGAATTACTCTCTCCTTCAAAGTATTTGCACTAGAAAACTTAGTCTGGACAATTAATATTTCATTAGACAGGGATGAGTGATCAGAACCTTGATAAACCTGAATTCAAAACTGCTAACAAATACTTCTAGTGTTATGTCATATGATTGACTTATTACAAATTTAGTATGAGGGAAAAACAGTCTTAGCAAACTCATTAGACAGTGCTTTTTCTTCCTCTTCTACACAAACTTCAGTCACCACCTCCCCTGAGTGGAGATGAGCAGATGCTCTGCCCTGTTCCTCCTACTCCCCAGAAGCTGCTGTCTTTTTGCTACATTTAGGCCTGAATAGATGTCTGTCATGGAGATACAAATACCCTTGAGAGACAAACCCACAATACAGTTTCTGCCTTTTCCCACACGTGAAATTAAAAAGTAAAAGATGTTTTGTTAAAAGTAGAAGATTTCTGTATATCAGAGCTATCATCTGACTGCTAATGGCAACAAGATTGTGCAGGAAAATTACTTCAGGTAGTACCAAGAGCATCAGAATTGTGAGGTTAAAAACTGTCCTGAAGTTTACTGATCTGCTTTTTTATCATGTTTCCCTAGAAGAATTTTCACTTCTCTGGTTTCAATGTAGGGTCAAGATTGGATTCTGCTCTTGTGTCTTCCACATTGTGATAGTTAATTTCATGTGTCAACTTGATTAGGACACTGGATTGGCTGATATTGAATATTATCCCTGAGTGTGCCAGTGAGGGTGTTTCTAGATGAAATTTTCATTTGAATTGGTGGATTGGGAAAAGCAGATGGGACTCCCCAATTTGGGTGGGTATCACCCAATCTCTTGAGGGCCTGAACCATGATGAATGTGATCATTAGGTATACAGTGTACCAATACATGGTCTTGGTAAAACAAAACAAAACAAAACAACAACAACAACAAAAAAACCAGCAGACGAAGGTTAAATTTTCTCTCTACCTGATTGTTTGAGCTAGTACATCAATCAGTACATCAATCTCCTCTCAGCTCTCCTGGTTTTTAAACCATCAGACCCAGACTGGAATCTCTACCACTGGTTCACTGAACTTCTAAATATTCCATTGGCTTCCTGGGCCTCCAGCCTCCAGAAGCAGCCACTTAAAACTCAATAATGTTCCCAAGGTATAGAGTGTATGGCAGGCTCTCCTATGCTCCCATCTGGTTCCTCCCACCTCAACTGCCTTATTTTATACGACTGTCATCTGCAGTTCTCCATAAGATTTTGTTTTTAACAAAGAAGCAGCACATATCCAAATTGCAAAAGCCTAACTAAAGGACAGTATCCACAATTATGGAGGAGGTAAGTAGACATTATGAGTGCTAATGAACGCATAGTATCTAAATGTATTTTCGTATACTTGGTGAGTGATACAAGATATGGACATATAGATTGAAATTATATATTCCATCTTCCCATCTTCAGAGCCTTTTTCTAAAAAATAATTTTTATTTGGATATGTGGAATTTAGTTATCTGATTGATACAAATGAAAACTGGGAGGGACGGTGGAAGAATTGTCTTTATAGAAAAAAGAACAGGAAGATGTTCTAAGGCTAGATTTGGGAGATTATAGCATATAAAGAGAATGGGATAAGGAAGTTCCAGGTCAACATTCATTAGACTTATAATTATTCTAAAGGTTATTTTATAAGAACAGAATGGTCTCCATGTTCAAAAATAACTTTAAGAAAGAAACATAAAATATTATTGCAAGTAAGTCATGGTATATAACAGCAAGAACCCACTATTCTTTGTAGCTCAGGAATCTTATCTGTATTCTATAGCATGTCTTTAAATTTTTTGTTTTGCGTATTCTTTCTCTCTTTTCTCTTGAATTGCCACAGTGATCATTCTAATTCTATAATTCTCAGGCTATCTTCCTCATTCTCAAAAGATAAATTTCCCTCCTATTTTACAAGAAATTCTCCATTACTTCTTATCCCAATACCTAAAAGTTTATCTAAAACTGCTCTCTCATATATTTATTGCAGTCTCAGATTTTGATTCCGGATTATTTCTTCAGGGTTTGCTATAAAACAGGCATAACACAAAGGCAAATACAAGATCCCTCTCCAAAAGTAATGATAAGTACTACAACGGGTCAAACAGAATGTGAAAGAAGCACAGAGGGAACACCTTGGATTTTCAAGTAGGGGCTGTCAGGCTACTTAAGGAAAGTTATGTCTATGCCAATCTGATAGATAGTAAGTATGAAGCAGTGTTCCCACCATTTGTCTCCAATATCTCTACTCTTACATACAACTTAGCACATTGTATTACCTTTTATTCAATGAAACCCACTACAACTTCAGAAAAATCCACTTAGGGCAAAGTTCATGTCTGCTATGTTATCTCTAGCATCCAGAAGAATCCTTACCAAAGAGAGGCACTGAGTAAGTATTTATAAGGCATGAAATAATGGAAAAAATAAATTTTAGAATTATACTGGCCTAGGCAGTGTTGGTATTCAAAATATTTAAAAACCATCATGGTTTGTATCTGTTGAATAGCATCACTGTGTCCGTTTTTAAATTCTTGCTGCATCTTCTAAGACACTTTCAAATTAAGGCAAGTCAGTTGTATGATCTGAGCATTATCATCTATATATGTTGATGATAAATATACTTATCTCATAGGGTGGATTTAATGATGAAACTGTATATAAAAAATATTCCAGTTCTTAGTACACTGTAGATAAAATAAATGTTTGATTTCCTTTAAAGACTCTTTTTAAGTGAGTAATATTTATAGGTAAATAAGAAAAACTAAAATATGCAAAAACTGGTGCAGAAGGAGTGCATATTAATTATCTTGTCTTTCATGATTTTTCACAAGTGCTTAAATAATTATTCAGTTTTCTTCTAAACTTTAAACTACATTTATCTTTAATCTTCTCTATGATGTAAATTTAATGTTTACTGTTTATTCATTTACATAACAAACAAATTTGTGCCTATATGTCAGTCTTGATTATGCTTAATAATTTAATGATGATTCATGAAGAAACTATTATCTGTGCAATACAGTAATTTATCTTTATCATTCAGGGACTAGTTCATGCAGATACTGCTGCATAGCTTCTATCAGAGTTCCGAGATGCTCAATAAATACTTTTTTAATTTTTTGGTTTAATAATGAAGATAACATGGATTTTTGCCAAAAGTCAGAAATGAAAGAAGACTGAAAAGAAAAAAAAATTATATTGATTGTTTAAAGGCTCGCACTGTGTCTCTCTCTCTCACACATTTTGAGACAGCGTCTTACTAAGCTGTCTGGGACTGAACTTGTGATCCTTCTGCCTCAACCTCCCAGAGGATGCCATTACAGGCATGTGTCACCATGCCTAAGGCTGTTCTTTTTCACAATAGCTATATTCTACTGCTTAAAACTTTTAGAAAAAAGTAAATAATAAAAATTAAAATAAGAAATTTTATAGATTGTACAAAATGCCAACTTCAAGTCTTAGTTATCAATCTATATGCTTTCTATTTTGGATGATCATCAATATCTCAGTTTATTCAGTATATTGAGAATAGAAAGACTACAACATATTCAACAAAGATATTAAAATTAAGTTTTTGGGTTCCACAGCTGATAGTCAGTGAATGTGGAGGACCAGTGCCGCACAAACACATCTTTGTCTGAAGTCCTCTGGTATACCCATTCCCTTTTGCCACACTATGGGTTAGTATGATCTCAGACCAAAGAAAAGGTAGAATATTGTGGCATCTATCTGGGTAAGTAAAAATCAAGCCTTTAAAACACAGTAATTCACTATGTACATCTAAATTGTACCATTAAAATAAAATTAAAAAAATAAAACAGTAATTTATCTGAATAAAGAGTATGACACTGTGTGTGGTTTTCTGAGAGAACTAAGTCAGAAAGCATTGAGATAGTCTGTCTGCTTCCTTGATTCTCCAAAGTACTCAGTGATGCATTTCCACTTGCACATCTGCCGCAAAGCCAGGGTGCATGTTTACGAAATATCTGGAGCGATGTGATACCTAACCAATACACATGTTATGAAGCTATTTGATGGCAGCAGTGGCTACGGGTGAGTAGAAGGAAACAGACAAAAAGCTTCTGGAGTAAATACAGCCCTGAAGTAGATACTGAGATTAACTGGCCAGGCACTGTGTTTCAAGGTCAGCACTAATCTGTGTGGTGGAAGCAGAAAAGAAATACAACAGGCCCCAGGTGTGACTCACTGCACCTTCCCCATACTTGGTGCATTCTATTATTAGTGGAACTGGAAATAAACTTCTCCAATCCAAGCACGTCACGGTAGAAGACTATTTTGGGCTTGTTTCTTCCCTTTCTTTATCTCTTTTTCTCTCTTATCTAATTTTATTTACTTAACATTTTATTCTTTACAAGTATTTTTAAGTCTCTTATTCTTTTTTCTACCTCTTTCTCATATTTTCTTCCTTCTTTAATGTTGCTCTACCTCTCATTTTTTTCTCTTTCCTATCATTTCCATTTTTATTATTAATTTATTATTTTTTACCTTTATTAATTTTTAACCTTTTGGCCTACCATATTTTATTTTTAATTCTGTCTTTTCCATAGTTACTGGTGATATGATTATTGGTTTTAATTGTATTTTATTGTATTTCTATATCCAATTGGTCATTGTGTGGTCACTGTTACTATAGTATGTTTTCTCCTCTCTGATCAATCTCACAAAAGGGGGATGATCACTAAGAAGACTCTTACATAAAAGTGGAAGAGTTATCAACTCCAAAAGATGAACAAATCTCAATAGAAACACAAGCAATATGAAAACATCAAGGCAACATGGTCTCCAAAACTCTTCATTAAATGAATCCAAAATGTTACACAAATAACTTTAAAGACTGCTTTTAAAAAATGATCAGTGACTTCAAAGAAGATATAGATACTTGGATGAATTGATAAAAACAAGACTATGAAAGAAATTCAGCAAAGAAATGGACATCCTGAAAATGAACCAAAGAGAAACCCAGGAAATGACAAGCTCAATAAGTCAAATTAAAAAGTCATTGTAAATCTTCCCTACTAGAGTAAATCAAGCACAGGAAAGAATTTCATGGCTTGATGACAAGGCCAAGGAATTATGACATCCAGACAGTACTAAAGAAAAAAAAATACTATGAGCAAATTTGCAAGATTGCTTATAAATTTATGGTCAACATAAAAGTCCAAACTTACAAATTTATGGTATTGAAGAGTGTCAAGACACAGAATAAAGTGTAGAACATTTATTTAGTGAAATAATCACAGAAAGTTTCCCAAATCTCATGAAAGATAAGGATATCCAGGTATGAGAGGCATTTAAAGCCTCAGACATGACTAAAAAAGAACCTGTCAATATCATATTATAGTAAAAATACCAAAATTAAAGAACAAATGAAAAATACTGAAGGCTGCAAGAGAACATTGCCAAATTGCTTAGAAAGGCAAATCCAACAGCCTTATAAACAGAAACTTTGAAGTCCAATAGGATATGGAATAAAGTATTTCAAGCCCTGAAAGCAAATAATTGTCAACCTTTGGATTACTGTATCCAGCAAAACTATCCTTCAGAATCGAAGGCAAAATAAGGATGTTCCAAGAAAACCACATATTAAAGGAATTCAGGACCATTAATCCAGCATTGAAGAAGATACTTAAAGGAATAAAATAGAAGAGTACATGTTGATAAGCAAATGAGAATTACAAAAGAATTAAATTAAAAAAAAACCCAAATTGACACAAAGTAATGCATACCTTTCAATAACAAGCCTGAACATAAATGGTTTTAATTCTCCAGTTAAATGACAAAGACTAGTACCTTGGATTAAAAGACAAGACAAGACAAGACAAGACAGAAAACTTCCTGTAAGAAATACATTTCTCTGGGAAAGGCATACACGCACTTAAAGTGAAAGGATGGAAAACAATATTCCATGCAAAAAGAATCAGAAAGCAACCAGGAGTAGCCATATTCATATCTGACAAAGATGACTTAAAACCAGATTTAGTCAGGAGAGAGAAAGAGATCATATATATTGATAAACAGAACAATTCACCAAGAAGATACAAAAATTTTAAGTACATGTAAACATTGGTGCATTCAATTTCATAAAATGAATAGTATGCGACATAAAGAAACAGTCCACAATAGAGTAATCATAGGTGAATTCAATAATGAATTTTCACAAATGGACAGCACACAGCCAAAAAAAAAAAATCAACAAAAATTAGACTTAAACTATTTTCAATCAAATGGACTTGACAAATAGCTACAAAATAGTTAATTCAATAAACACAGAACACATATTCTTTTCAGCAGCAAATGAAATTTTGTCCAAATTAGATCATTTCTAATGCCATAAAGCAAGTCTTAACAAATGCAAGAAAAAATTAAATGATCTTTTGTATCTTCTTGGAATATAATGCAATGAGAAAGCGACAGCCAAAAAAAGTACAAAAAATATAAAAACACATGAAAAGTGAAAAATACACCTTTGAATAAGAAGTGGGTTGTTGAGAAAAATCAAAGCAAAAAATTGAAAGTTGTAGAATCAAGTGAAAGTGGAAATAACATACTCTTAAGTGAAATAAATTAGACACATATGTTTAAATACAGCATTGTTTCTCTGGTGTGAGAAACTGAAAGCATAAAGACTAAAATGTATTATATTAGGAAAGGGAAGAAAGTGTTCAAATGGGAAGGGGAACAAGGGAGGGCAATAGGGAAAGGAACTGAGGCACAAGAGAAATAAGGAATAGAAGCAAAAAATGGAAACAAAGCTTTTATAAATAAGAAGGGAGGAGGGAGTGTAGGGAGGGAAGGGGAATGGGAAAAAAGAAGCAGCAAGATTTATCATGTACAGGTACAAATCTATGATGAATGTTATCACTATGTACATCTAAAATATACCATTAAAATAAAGTTAAAACAGAAAAAAATACACTAAAAATCATCTATTGATGACAGTATTGGAATTTTTTTTTTTTTTTTTGGAGACAGGGTCTCTCTATGTAGCTCAGACTGGCCTTGAGCTCACTATGCAGTCCAGGCTGGTCTTGAACTCATAGTGGTCCTTCTGCCTCTGCCTTCCCAAGTTCTGGGATTACAGATATGCACTACCACACTCCTCTTGGAAAAATATTTTGATCTTCCATTTGAATTTCATTAGAACAATCTATCTAATTTAGTAATAAATAAAGAACATGATTTTCATCCTCAAAACTGAAGTCATACCTATGCTTAGTGTAGACATTTCGTTAAGAAAGCAAACTAGTTCAGTTCAACATTACAGACTTATTTGTATCTTTTCCTTCCATTTAAATTATAGTTAAGATATAAAAAGAAACTTCACACAGAAGAGGACATTGGGAGTCATCAGGGGACAAAGAAGGCTGAGGCATGAGGATCACTGAGTTCAAGGCCAGCCTTGGTTACATAATGAGTGAAAGGCAAGCCTGAACTAATTAGTGAGAACTTGTCTCAAAAAGAAAGTATAAATTGTAGCCTCTGAAGACCCAAATGGAATACAGGCCTTTCATTTCCGAAAGCCTTTCATAAAACTAGTGTCCCAATTATCCTCCATTCCTTCTCTTCCCAAAAGACAGGTAATTCAGTAATTCTCAAAAGACAGAGAAGGATAGCACCCTCTCTAAGAAAGTGAAAAGAAATGAAATGGACTGAGAAAAGCCAAGGCTTTTTGTTTCTTTCTTTGCCACAATAAAGCAAATGATGCCCCTGGCTTGCACTAAGATCAACTTCCACTAAGATCAACTTACATTAAGATCATAAAGCCACGGGAAGGTTTATGGGGTAAACAGACACATAAACACCAAATCATGAGCTACTAGGAATACATCATTCCTTTTGTCATAGAATAAATATTGACCACTTACTATTTATCTACATACAGGTCATAGGCATTAGTGAGAAAGACAAGGCCTCTGTTTTCAAGAAGTCGACAGTGTAAGCTACATAGGAGGTTAGCATAAAAGATAATTTCAGCACGGCAAAAGTAAAAAAGATAAAAAGTTAAGTAAAAGACTCTAAAAAATAAGAATTAAAATATACTTCATTTATCAGTAAAAGAAGGGAAATGAGGTTCTTACAATATAATGAATAAATGTCTCATTCAGCGAGAAAAATCAGAAGGCAAAAAAGGGCATATATCAAAGTTACAATTCAAATATTACTAAAATAAATGTAACCTGAGTATGAAAAATTATTGGTATACATGACTTAATACTTGAAATATATTTTAGTCACAGTTCGCAAGATTGAGTTAATGATCAAAAACATTATGTAATAGATCACTTGACACTGTAAGGAATAGTATATGTATGAATGAATACAGGCAAAAAGATATGCAGAAAATGCAAATATAAAAACTGAGCTGTAATTGAAAAAAATTTGAATGAAAATTTATATGAGCATTAATAATTTCTTCATAGTTTGTAATACATACATACACATAGCAAGACACACAGTAAGAAATCAACAAATATTGCACTGAGTTGATGATGTCAAGAAAAATATAAGCCATACATTAAGATACTGTAACTAAGGGTAAAAACAGAAATAGAATTGTTTAAAAAAAACTAGTTTGAGGCCTAACCATGTCATAATATAAGGAATTATTGAGTTTTCATTAGTTACTACAGTTATTAAAACAGTAAATGGATTATACCATATGTACAGTAAGTGTAAGAGTGAAAAAAACTGAAATTTAAAAATAACTTTTTATAAAATGAAAGTTACAAAAAAGATTTCAACTATCTCCTCTTTTCTTCCCCAAATTGACCATTATCGTGGCTTATAAATATTTAATTTCCTTGCTTTGACCTTTATGAAAATTGGTTAAGTATGCAGGTGTGATCAAAATATATGGCGAATGCCTAAACATAAAAATTGTTACAGTAAAAGACACTATGACATTAATCCCTGCAAAATATCCCCCTTACTACAGACACATTTGTAGTAAGGTAAATATTTCTTGCCAGTTTCTGAAGAAGTTCTAGAAATCCTCTACCAGGTGGATTAATGGCAATGTGTCTTTTAATGTAATTAATTTTTATATTTAAACAGTAGATTACTTTTTATTTTGCTCCTTATATTTTAGTTTCTCATATAAGAAAAATCACATGATATTTAAGTTTGTGTGTTTGATTTATTTCACTTAATATTATGGCCTCAAGGTGCGTCCATTTTCCTAAAAATGACTCAAATTGATCTTTCTTCATGGCAGATACATCCTTTTTTGTGGCATGTATATGTCATAATTTTTATACATTCATATGTTGAAGGACATACAGGCCATTTCCCAAAATTAGCTATTATGAGCTATGCTGCTACAATCATGGATATGCATGTATCATGGCAATATAATGTTTTTGACTTATTCATGAAGATACCTAGAAGGGGAGAATAGCTGCATCAAATGGAATTTCTATTTTTAGTTTTCAACAGCACTCTGATTTTTATAAGGTTATACTGATTTACATTCCCATCAATAATGTAGAAGAGTTTCCTTTTACCTTGCAACCTCGCCAGCAGTTTTTGTTTTGTTTTGTTTTGTTCTTGATAGCCATTCTTTCTGGGGTAAGATGGTATCTCAGTGTTGTTTTGTTTTTCATTTGTCTAATGGCCAAACACGTTAAACATTTTTTCATGTCCCAATTGGCAATTTGTACTTCTTTTGAGAAGTGTCTATTCATTTCCTTATCCAATTTTTTGATTGAGTCTTTTATTGGGGGTGGAGCTTTTTTTTTTTTACACAGTCTAATGATTAGGCTTCTGAGGAGTAGCTGGCAGAATTTCTTTACTTTTCTTTTTTTTTGCATTTTGTAGATTGTTTCTTCATTCTTTTGGAGGTATCCCTCTCTGTGCAAAAGCTTTTTAATTTGGCAGAGCCACATTTGTTAAATGTCATTGTTTTTTCCTTGTGTAACTGTGCTTCTGTACAGGAATTCCTTCCCTTTGTCATTTCAAGAATTTTACCTAGTTATCTTCCAGCAGACTTGGCATTTTTGCTTTTATATTTAGATATTTGAATCATTTTTGTTACCTATTTAAACAGTATAAGATACACAGGTCTAGATTAATTCATTTGCATGCAGATAATATTTGCCCAGCACCATCTGTAATAAAGACTTTTTTCTCAAAGTATATTTTTGCACCCTTCTCAAAGATCAAATTGCCAAAGGTGCCTGAGGTTGTTTCTGTACCCTAAATGCTGTTCAATTTTGTGCCAGTGCAAAATTGTTTTTATCACTATAGCTTTGCAATATAACTTGAAATCCAGAATTGCAGTACTTGCTTTATTATTGTTGAATGGGAGTGTTTTGCTATTCTAGGAATTTTTCTGCTTCATATAAATTTTAGGACTTTTTTCTGTATCTGTGAAGAATATTGTTACTTTGGGATTGCATTCAATCTGTATGTCACCTTTTTTGAAGCTGTTAAGATTGTTTTCTTATTTTTCAAATTTATTTTATTGGTACACTTTAGATATACATAGTGGTAACATTCATCATAGGGAATTTTTACCTGTGCAAGATATATCTTGATTCTTCTTTTTTCCCCTTCCCCTCCACTACCTTCAACCCCTCTTCTCCTCCTAATTTTTGTTTCCATTTTTTCCTTCTAGTCCCCTTTCTTTTCCCTTTCTTCCTCCCCCTCCACTAGTCCTTCACATTTGAACATTCTCTTCCTCCTTCACAATATCTATTATATATTTTGCCCTTATATATCCTTTCAGTTTCTGATACCAGAGAAACAATACAATATTTAAACATGTGTCTCCAATTTATTTCACTTAAGAGTGAAGAACTTTTGAGTTCTTTATATATTCTAGATATTAGTCCTTTAACTGAAGAACAGCTAGCAAAAATTTTTTTCACACTGTGGGTTTTCCATTCACTCTGTTGCTTTTTTTTGCTGTGCAAAAGGTACATCCATTTAACCTAGAAATATCTCAAGTTTATTCTTTATGGCAGAGTCATACTCCCATAAAAACTCCATATTTTCTTTATCCATTCATCAGTTGATGGGCATTTGGGCTTTTCCCAAGATTTAGCTATTACCAACTGTGCTGCTATAAACATGGGCATTCATATATCTCTGTGGTTTGATACTTTTAATTCTTTTGGGAAGACAACAAGAAGAACAGCTGGGTCAAATTAAACGTTCAGTTTTTGTTTTTTCAGGAATCTCCATACTGATTTCCACAGTGGCTGCATCAGTCTACACATGCCTACAGTGGAGAAGAGCTCCTTTTTGCCCCACATCCTCACCAGTATGTGTTACTGGCTGATTTCTTGATAATAGCCATATTTTCTGGAGGATAGAATCTCAGTGTTGATTTAAATTGCATCTCTCAATTGACCAATGATGTTGAAAATTTTTTCATATATTTATTTGCCATTTCTAATTCTTCATCTGAGAATCATCTATTCAATTCAGGTGCCTATTTTTGGATTTAGTCTTTAAATTTGGGGGGGTACTGAACTTTTGAGTTCTTTATATATTCTAAATATTAGTCCTTAAAATGAAGAACAGGTGGCAAAATATTTTTTCATACTCTGTGAATTGTCCCTTCACTCTGTTGCTTTCTTTTGCTGTGCAAAAGCTTTTTAATAAGATAGGATCCCAGTTGGTGATTCTTTGTGATGTTTCCTGTGATGGGGATTTTGTTCATAAAGTCTTCGCCTGCACCTATATCTTCAAGAATTCTACCTAGTCTATCTTTGACCACATTTAGTGTGTATGTTTCAATGTCTAGATGATTCATCCACTCCAATTATAGTTTAGTACATGGGGAGAGACATGGGTCTAGTTTTAATCTTCAGTATGTGGAAAGCCAGTTTTTCTGGTATCATTTATTAAAGAAGTTATCTTTATTCCAGTGAAGGTATTTGGTCCCTTTGTCAAAGATAAGGTGGCTGAGTGTGTTTGGAGTTGTTCCTACATCTTTTAATCTGTTCCATCAAAACTTTGGTATTTTTTTGCCAGTATCATGCTGTTTTTATAATGATAACTTTATAGTATAATTTCAAATTAGGGACTGTGATGCTCCCTACCTTGCCTTTGTTGGCCAAAAATTGCTTTTGCTATTCTAGGTCTCTTCTGATTGCAAATAAATTTTAGGATTGTCTTCTCTAATTCTGTTTAGTATGTTATTGGTATTTTGACTGGGGTTGCATTAAATCTGTAAAAGAATTTTGGAGGTATGGCCATTTTCACTATGTTGGTTTTTCCTACCCAAGAGGAAGGAATATTTCCATTTTCTGATAACCCCTTAAATCTTTTCCAGAGTACTATAATTTTCAATGTAAAGGTCTTTTACTTCCTTCATTATATTGATTCCTAAGTATTCCTTTTTTTAATATATATACTATGGTGAAATGTGTTGTTTCCCTAATTTCCCCCTCAGTAGTTTTGTTATTTGTGTACATGAATGCTATTGATTTTTGAGTGTTGACTTTGGATCTAGCTATCCTATTGAATTTTTTTTTATTCAGTCTGGCAGTCTTTCAATGGAGTTTTTGGGGTCTTCTATGAGGAGTATCATGTCATCAGCAAATAATGATAATTTAACTTCTGACTTTCCTGCCTTTATTCATTTTCTTTCTTTCTCTTGTCTAATTGCTCTGGCTACTGTTTCTAGAAGTATATCGAATAATGCTGGTGATAGTGGACATCCATGTCTTGTTCCAGATTTTAGAGTGAAAGCTTTCTCTTCTTGACCACTTAGTGTGTTGTTGTTTGTTCATTTGTCATAGGTGTCTCTCATTAGATTGAGATAAAAACCCTCTATTCCAATTTTCTGTTGTTTTTATATGAATGGGTGTTGGACTTTGGATTTTCATCCAATGCTTTTTCTGCATCTACTGAGATAATCATGAGGGTTTTTTTTTTTGTTATTGTTGTTGTTGTTGTTTTGGTCCTTGGCTTTGTTAATATGGTGTAAAATATTTATTGATTTGTGTATGTTGAACCATCTCTGCATCCCTGGGATGAATCCTACTTGGTCACTGTGTGACCAAATATAATCTTGATTTGCTGCATTCTGTTTTCCATTATCTTATTGAGGATTGTGTCTATGTTCATTAGGGAGACGGGCATATAGTTCTTTTTTGGTTGGAGCCTTCTCTGCTTTTAGTATCAAGGTAATGCTTGCTTCCAGGAATATGTTTGGGAGTATTTCTTCCCTTTAAATTTCATTAAAGAGTTTGAGGAGTAGTGGTATAAGATCTCTAACTTGCTTGTAGAATGCAGCAGTGAATCTGTCAGGACCTGGGCTTTTCTTTGTTGGTACTTTTAAAATTACATATTCAATTTCATTGGCTGATACTGGGTTTATTTATAATTTTTATATCTTCTTAATTCAGCTTTGGTAATTCATATGTATCTAGGAATCTGTCCATTTCTTCTATGTTTTGTTGAAGTAGGTATTGATGATCTTCTGGATTTCTGCAGGATCTGCTGTGATTTCACACTTTTCATTCCACGTCACATGGATTCGGGTCTTTTCTTTCCTTTTTTTCATAAGGTTGGCTAAGGGTTTGTCAATTTTTAATCTTTTAAGGAACCAACTCTTTGATTCATTGATTCTTTATATTGTTTCCTTAGTCTCAATTACATTAATTTATGCTCTGATTTTATAATTCTTTTCCTCATATGAGCTTTGGGCTTCCTCTTCTTTTTCTAGAAGCTTGAGGTTCAATGTAAGGTTGTTAATTTGAGCTCACTCTGTTTCTCTGATATGGGAATTCATGCAATAAATTTCCCTCAAAGAACTGCTTTCATTGTGTCCCATAAGTTCTGTTATTTTGTACTGGCATTATCATTTAATTGTAGAAATCACCTAAGTTCTTCTTTAAGTTTTTTGCAACCCATTGATCTTTCAGGAGGGTTTTATTTAATTTCCATGTGTTTATGTAGTATTTGTTGTTTCTTTTGCCATTGATTTCCGACTTCATTGCATAATGGTGTGATAATATGCATAGGATAATTTCAATTCCTTTGCGTTTACTTAAGTATGTTCTACAAGTTAGTATGTGGTCTATTTTGGAGAACATCTTATGTGAGGCTGAGAAGAATGTGTATTCTGAAGTTGTGGGGTGAGCACTCCATAGACACTTACTAAGCCCATTTTTTCAAAAGTTTGGTTCAGTTTTGATATTTATTTATTGACTTCTTGCTAGCTGATCTATTTGAGAAAGTGAGGTACTGAAGTCTCCCATTACAATTGTATTAGTGCTGATTTGATTTTTTATATCCATCAATATTTATTTTATATTGTTGGGTGTGCTGGTATTTGGTACATATATATTCATCAGTGTTGTCTCTTCCTCTTGGATTGCTCCCTTAACAAGGATGTAGTGAGCTTTGTCTCTCTTGATCAGTCTTGGCTTGAAGTCCACTTTGCCTACAAATAGACTAGCTACACCTGCTTTTTACCAGGTTCTTGTGTCGTGGAGTATTATTTTCTATCCTTTGATTTTGTCTGTGGATTTTTTTTAATTACATGTGTTTCTTGTATGCAGCATATTGTTGCATCTTGTTTCTTGATCCATTCTGCCAGTTTGTTTCTTTTGATTGTTGAATTGAGACCATTTACATTGATGGGTACACCTGATATGTATTGCCTTATCCTTGTCAGATTATTTTCCTATTGTTGTTTCCCATTTTTCCCTTCTGTTTTATTATATGCCTTGCCTGGTGGATTCATTCTGTTCATGGAGCTGTAGTCTTCATGATCCCTTTGTATAATGTCCTTCAGAAAATTTTGGAGTGCTGGTTTATTGGTCATCAATTTCTTCAGGTGTTTTATGTCATGGATGTATCTTATTTTTTCCATCGGTTTTGAAAGACAGTTTTGTGGGGTATATCAGTCTGTGTGGAGATTGTTTCCTTTTAGCTTTTAAAATACTTCACTCCAAGGTCTCTTTTACTTCAGGGTTTGTGTTAAGAAGTTTGGTGTGATTCTGATGGGCTTTCCTTTATAGGTGATTTTTTTTTCTTTTCACTAGCTTTTAATATTGTTTTTGTGTTGAATTTCTAGAATCTTGACTATTACATGCTTTGGGGTAGATATTTTTTGATCTTGGCTAATTGGAGTTCTATATGCCTAACTCATTTGTATGTCAAATTCTTTTCCCATGCTTGGGATATTTTTTGCCATTATTTATGTGAACAGACTTTTTATGTCATTTACACTATCTCCTGCATTTTCATTTACCCTGATTAATCTTATGTTATTCTTACCTGCATCATCTAGCAGCTGTTGGGTTTTTCATGGTCCCTTGCTATTCTTAAGAAATCTTTCTTTTTATGATCACTAACTGCAATCCTGTCTTCTAGTTCTGATAATATTTCTTTTTCCAAATCTTGAAGAAGCTGTTTCTCTGCTGCTCACCACTCTGCCATCTTCCCAGAAGTCAAGGTTGTTTAAAATGCCTTGCTTTTGATAATATGGCAATTTTGATAATACTTTTTTTATTTATCTGGGAATAGGGGATGTCTTTCCATTTTATGATATTCTACTCAACGAATTTTTTCAGAGGAATATATTTTTCACTACAGTGGCTTTTGCTTTGTTGGTTGGGTAAATTAGGTAATTAAATTTTTGAAGCTGTTATGAATGTTGTTTTCCTGATTTCTCTCAGTGGGTTCATTCTTGGTGTATGTATAAGTAAGTTATTTTTTTCATATCAGAATTTTTATACTGCTACTTTACTTTTAACATTTTTATTGTTATTAATATGTTTCCAGTACATATTGATCACATTCATTGTGGGGAACAGGTACACATACATAACACAAGTTGATTCTTTTTTTTTTTTTACTTCCCCTCCCCCAATTTTAAAATTTGGAATTTCTTTGTTCACATCACATTCATTTTATTTCATAAGTCCTTATCAAGTTAATTATCATAAGTACAGATTAACTGCGAGACTTACAGGCCAAAAAGCACAAAACTATGTAGGATAATTATACCAAATCAAGGTGCACTTTTAGATATATTGTTCATGTTGGATTAAAATAACTTTTTTCCCTTTTTTGTCCTGTTGTCATTTATTTTACACTTTATTTATACATTGGGCTTCTCATATAGGAGAATCTATGTGATATTCAAGCCTGTGTATCTAATTTGATGCACTTAACATGATGGTCTTGTATTCTATTTGCCAGTATCTTTTTCAGTATACGTGCTGCTGAAGTGAGCGCTATTTGTCAGTAACCTGGTGAAGATTTTTACAATGATGTTTATTAAAGAAGGTGGCCTAAACCCTTTTGTTGTTGTTGTTGTTGTTGAGTCCTTGTATAGTTTGGGAATTAAGGTAATTGTAGCCTCCAGGAATCAGTTTGGCACTACTCTTTTCCTTTCAATTTCATCCATTTTGAGGTGTACTGGCATTAGATTTTCCCTGAAGTTTCTATAAAATTCATTGTTAAATCATCAGTTTCTGGTTTTTCTTAGCCAATTTTTAAATTGCTACCTCAGTTTCACTGCCTGTTATTGGACTGTTCATGATTTTTATATGTACTTCATTTGGTTCTGGTAATTCACGTATTCATTCAGTTTTGGTATCTATAAATTTATCCATTTTTCTGGATACTCCAATTTATTGGAGTTCAGATTTTTAATATAATTACAAATCATTTTGTAGATTTCAGTGGTGACTTTTGTAACTCACCTTTTCCATTTCTATTTGCATTTATGTGGGTCTTTTTATAAGTTTGGCTAAGAGTTTTTCTTTTTGTTCTTTTGAAGAAACTGCACTTTGATTCATTGATTCTTTGTCATTTTTTGCTTTGATTTCATTTCTGCTCTGATCTTTACAAGTTCCTCCTTTGTACTAGCTTTACATTTATATTGTTCTTGTTTTTCTAGGATCTTGGGGTGCATCATTCACTTATTGCTCACTGCCTTTTTTCTGTTGTGGGCATTCACAGTTATAAACTTTCCTCTTAGGACTACTTTCATCACGTCCCACACTTTCAGGAACGCTGTACAGACATTATTGCTTGATTCTTGGAGATGTTTAATTTCGTTCTTGATTTCTTCTGTGATTCATTAGGTATCCAAGAATGTATTTTTTAATCCCCATGTGTTTACATAATTTCTGTAGTTTCTTTACCTTTGATTTTTATTTTCATTGCACTATGACCTGATAATATGCATGGGATAATTTTGATTCTTTTATATTCAGGTAAGTATGTGTTATGAGCTAGTATGTGGTCTATTTTGGAGAAAGCCCCATGTGTTGCTGGGAAGAATGTGAATTCTGTTGCCACTGGGTAGAACAGTATAGATACCTATTAAGTCCATTTGTTCAAAGCTGTGGTTCAACACTGTGTTTTTGTTGATTTTTTGTCTAGTTGACCTATTTGTAATAAAGGAGGGTTAACTTTCCCCACTATGGTTGTGTTGATGTTTTGGTGTGTTATGTCCAGTAGCGTTTGTTTCATGAAGTTGAGTCTGTCAGCATTCCGTGCATATATATCTACAGTTGTTATCTGTTCTTGTTGAATTCTCTTTTAGTCAATAATAGTGACTTTTTTTGACTCATCTGATCAGTTTTGGCTTGAAGTCTACTTTGTCCGAAAATAAGATAGCTTGCCCTTCTTGCTTTCATGTTACTTTTGGAATATTGTTTTCCATTCTTTCACTTTAACCTATGAATTTCATATTGGATTAAATATGTTTTTTATATGCAAAGTACTGTTGGGTTTTATTTTTTGATCCAATCAGTCCCTTGATACAGGAATTGAGACTATTAACATTCAGAGTTACTCCTGTAAGGTACTGACTTTTACTGTTATTATTCTAGTGTTCTATGGCTGATTCCTTTATTTTTACCCTTAAAACTGCTCACTCTGCTTGATGTATGCATTCCTTTCGATTTCTTGGCATTGTTGGCTTCATTACCTCTACCAAGGATATCCTTGAGCATTTCTGGAGTGCTCTTTTGGTAGTTAAATTTCTTATGGTGCTCTTTGTCATGAGAAAACCTTATTTTTCCATCAATTTAGAAAATTTTGTAGTGTGGGTTGACATTTGTTTAAATTTAGGCCTTGAAACACTTGTAAGCTGTTGGCCTTTAAAGTCCATCTTGAGAGGTCTTCTGTACTTACAATGAGTTTGCCTTTGCAAGTGATTTGTTGTTTTTCTCTTAACAGTTTTTATGATTTGGTCCATATTCTGTGTTTCTGGGAGATTGACTACAATGTGACTATGATGTGACTTCTTTCCTGGTTATGGGTACTGGGGTTCTATATGCCTCATTGCATGTGTTTAGAGTTCTTTCCCCATGCTTGGGCAGTTTTCTGCTATTATTTTTGTAAACCAATTTTTATGCTATTTGTCAAGTCTCCCGATTTTCTCTAATTCCATTTAATCTTAGGTAAGTCTTCTTTGCATTAACTAGCAGCTTGTTAGATCCATTTCCCCTAATCTTTTATTGTTTTTAAGGTATCTGTGAGTAACTGGCATCAGGGCTACCTTCTATTTTTGATGTTTTCTTCACACTGGTCACTTCTGCTACCCACACTTTCAACAGAAATTTTTTTATCTCCTGGGTATGTGTTTGGTATCACCTTATGGATTCTTTTTCAGCCATTTAGTTTTTGATTTACTCGCCATCAATTCCCCCTGGATATTTTAGAAGCACTGGGAATTTTTTGTGGCACTTCATTGCCTTGTTTTCTCATATACAGTGGTACCTCGGTTCACAAAGTCGATTCTTTCCATGATTTTGGTTACAAACCAAGTGGGATGAAAACCAAATCAAATTCAAAGATTAGGTTCAACATTGACCTTATGGTGAAATTTGATTCGTTTCTCATCCATTTCAGTTTGAGACCAGAAATATGAAGAGAATTGGGTTCACGAACCAAGGTTGCACCATGCATGTGTGTGTGTGTTTGTGAAGGTCAAAGATCAATTAGAGTGGAAAAACTTTACTGCTAGTGTAAACATGTAGTTAATGTCTGCTTTCCAATGATGTGATCTTGGCTTTGTTTACATTTTGGTATTTATCTAGCTCTTCTACCTACTCAGTTTAATCATGTCAGGCCCAAAGGCTGTGTTGCAAGGAAAATCCCTACCAGGTATATCAACATCAGGAGAGCCAACTATATATAATTCATGTACAGCAAAACTTGCTTCAATAATTTAATCATTTTATCAATGTCCCATACACACTGTAATATACTAACAGGTAGACTGGGTTGTGGATGGAGGGAAAAAAAGAAATAGAGAAAAATGAAGAGAATAAGTTTGTATAAAAGAAGGAAAGAAAAAAATGTCAATAGATGAAGAACAGAAAATCAAACTGCTGGAATTCTTTTCATAGTTGACACAAAGGGGTAGTGTTGAGGGAATGTGAGAGAATATTTGTGGGACAGAAAGAAATGATGCAATGTGAGAAGAGTATAACTGTAGATTAGGAGATCTGTGAAAATGCCAGAACCTGTTAATATGTTGGTTGTTAGCTGTTTGGATCCCGTATGCACCAATTTGATGAGGGCTACCCTTAGGCTTCCATAAAGGTACTATTTAGCTTAAACTGCTGGTTAATTCCTATTATTTTTTGCACATATACAGATACTACTTTTATATATACCAGATAAGAGGAGGAAAGGAATAAGCAAAGATAAAGGGATAAGAGAGGGCAAATGGAGACAGGAAAAAAAAAATTCCCAGCACCAACACCCCCCCCCATATTCTTGTGTAATTGAAAAGACAAAATCAAAGTGTTCCTGCAGTCCCATTGATATTTTAGTCTGAGTTAAATTCACGTCTCCAAGACTAGTACCTTGTCCCATAATCTTCTTGTTAGCTTGCCTGTGAATAAAGAGGCTTGTCAATCCAGGTGGCCCTCTGGGCTTACCTCCTGGCTGAAAGCCAGGCTGTGGGCATTGCTAACTATAGACTTTTCTATCCCAGGATTAACCATCTCAGTTAATTTGGTGTGGGGAGGGTGCACTGTGATTGGCCCATCACCTAGTTCTCTGCCATCTTCTGCCAGGAATCTCTCAATCCCTGTTACTTTTCCCTAAACAGTAAATTCCATGGTCACCTCTGTATTGTTCTCCCTCAAGCATCACTGCATGCCTTTTAGCCAGGGTGCCACTCTCCATCTCTCTACCTATGGTCCTTCCTTACTCACTCTTTCCAATAAGTCACCCTCTGTCTTAGTCATGTTCCTTTTTCCTGGGACAAAATACTCAACACAAATTAAAGGAGATGTTTGTTTTGGCTCACTTTCTGGAGGCATTAGTTCATAGTCAGCTGGCTCCAAGGCAAGATGGCATGATACAAAGGCATGGCAGACAGGAAGGAGAGTTGCTCATGGCATAACAGACAGGAAACTGAGAGCATGTAGGATGGATCTGGGGAAGTAGTTAAGCCATTCTAGGCCATGTCTCCCTAGACCTGACTCTTCTGATTGGCCCATCTTCTCCTAACTGCAAGTAAAATCTATACTCCCCCATAATTCA
Source organism: Hystrix cristata (assembly GCA_004026905.1). Lineage (NCBI taxonomy): Eukaryota > Metazoa > Chordata > Mammalia > Rodentia > Hystricidae > Hystrix > Hystrix cristata. The sequence goes on from PVJO010011073.1 coordinate 52,925, forward strand.
AGCACTTTCCATGGGCCTTGCCTATGATGGCATAAGGGTTTTAGGAAGATTCTAGTTATAAACCGAAACGCTTTAACTCATGAACATGGAGGAGCCCCATGGCTTGTTGTGTTCAGCAGGTCTCTGGTAAGGATGGTGGGGAATCCCATGCAGGTGCCTATCAGTGGGTGGTGGGCAATGTACAGTGTGCAGAGTGTCCTATGGGCATGACAATCCCAGTGTTTTGGAAGAAATGGGTGAGTCTACCTGGATCTGACCTCTTCTCTCCGAGTCCTGTCCCTCGATTCTTGCTCATTCACACAGCTCCTGGACCTCAGGTTTCTCAGTGATCAGATCTGGGTCCTTAAACAGAACAGCATATTTATTTTCAAATTCCCCAAGGGCTTGCAAGTCCCTTCATACACTACCTATGGACTTTCGGTTTCTCTGATACTCTAGTTTGCGAATATCTCACTATGTTCCTCTTCCCAGTGGAGAGGGTAGAATTGGGAAACTATTCCATCAGTTGGCTGCCTCTTAAATGCCAGCCCACCTCATTGTGCCTCTATTTCAAGATGGGTCATATGCTAGATCTGGGGTCTAGGGATACTGTGATCCAGCTTCCCTTTCTAAACCTTCCTGATACTTCATCTTGCCCCAGTAAGTTTCCCTCTTATCTTCTCAAATCTAGCTTTCTCTGCCACTCCCATTTCTGTACCTTCTTTCCTCTGGTGCAAATATTTATTCCCCCACCCCCGCCGTTGCCATCTAGTGGGCAAGAACAGAAACTCCAGCTGTTCTTGATTATTTGCCTAGTCAGTACTTTTTGATGCCTATGGAATTTAAGAACTGTTTTATTTATGCAAAAAAGTTAACAGGATTGTGACAGATATTTCCTTAAATGTAATGACCACTTTGAGTAGTTTATTTGTAGATAATATGGACAGACACGAGCAGATGTTTGTATTTATTAGAGTATCCTACAGTTTCTTTTGGCAGTTTTGTAGTTTTTCATATAAAAGACTTTTGCCTCTTTTATTAATTCCTAAAAGTTTTACTCCATTTGAAGCTATTGAAAATGGAATTACTTTAATTCCTTTTTGGATTGTTAATGTTTAGAAACAACTTTGAATCTTAGATCTTTTCATTTGTTAAAGAGGTTTTTGTTCATGGAGTTTTTAAGATTTTCTATATGTAAGGTCATGCTATTGGTGGCAATAATTTTACTTCTTCCTTTGTGGCTTGGACGCTTTTCACTGATTCATTGATTCATTCATTTATTTATTTATGCCTACTTGCTCTAGCTAGGATTTCTAATACTATGTTCAGCAGAGGTGGTGAAAGTGGGCATTCCTGCCTTGTTCCTGATCTTAAAGGAAAAGTTCAGATTTTCACTTTTGTGTATTAGGTGACCTGTGGGCTTAACATATACAGCCTTTATTACGTTGAGGTATTTTTCTTCTATTCCACAATTGTTCAGTGTTTTTATCATGAAAAACATTTTATCATGTTTAGTCCTGTTAAATGTTTTTGCCTGCATCTGTTGAAATAATTGCCATTTTTACCTTTCATTTATTTTTTCAGATTTTCTTATTACTACATGTTTGCATTATGTAATGATTACACTCTTTGTGAGGAGTTGGTACATACACAAAATACACTTTAATTCTTTTTTAATACCCTTTCCCTTTTCTATCATTTGATCCCCTTGCTGTTGGAACAAAATCTATCTCCCTACTTCCTATTATCTATCTCTTAATTTGCTCTTTGTTTTGTTTTGTTTTTGGTTTAATGTGAGAAACCATGCAATATTTAAGCTTGTGTGTCTGATTTATTTCACTTAATATTATTGACTCAAGTGAATCCATTTTCCTGCAAATGACACAAGTTTATGCTTTATGGCAGAGTAGTACTTCATTGGGTATAAATACCACATCTTTCTTTGTTTTGATGTAGTGTATCATATTAATTTGGCTGTGCTGAAACTTTCTTATATCCCAGGAATATATTTCATTTGTCCCTATTGTTTGATCCTTTCTAGAATACTGTTGAATCCTGTTTGGTAGTTTAAAAAAATAATAATTCTCCATTTTGTTGAGGATTTCTGCATCTATGGTCATCAAAAATATTGACTTAAGTCTCATTTCTTTTCTGTCTTTTTTTTTCTTTTAAAGTGCTTGGAATCAGTTTTTCCTTCTTGTGGCATTTTAGTTTAGCTTTAGTATCATGTAACGCTTGCCTCATAAAATGAATTTAGAAGAGTTCTTTTAAAAAAATTTTTTTGGGGGAAGAATTTGAGAATGGTTTTAAATTTTCCTTAAATGTTTGCTAGAATCTTCCAGTGAAGTCATCTGGTTCTGTGCTTTTCTTGCTAAGGGGTTTTGATTATTGACTTATCCTTACATGTTACTATTTTGTTTTGATTTTTTTATTTCTTCTTAGTCTAAGTACATTGCATATTCCAAGGAATTTATCCACTTTTCAGATTTGCTAATTTGCTGGCACATCATTTTTCATTTTTATCTTCAAATATTTATTTCTGTGCCATCAGGTGAAGTGTCTGGGTCACTTCTGATTTTGTGTATATTTTTCATCTACTCAAATGTTTGCCAAATTTTTCATCTGTTAAAATGTTTCATTTTCTTCTTGGTCTTTTTATAGTTCTTTGAGGTGTAAAGACAGGGTGGTCATTTGAGATCTTTCTTTTTTAGTAAGAGTTTACTACTTTCACAAAATACACTCTTATTACTGGTTTTATGTCTTAATTTGTTAGTGTTTCTCTTGTCTTTATTAATTTGATTTTAACTTCTTCTTTGATCCACTGGTTTTTGTAGAGTGTGATATTCAATTTCCATGTTTGTGAGTTTTCCAGTTTTCTTTCTGCTACTGATTTCTAGTTTCCATTTTCATAAGAAAAGATACTTGGCATGATTTTAATCTTTTAAAATACGTTAAAATTGTTTTGTGATCCAATATATGGTTTATCTTGGAGAATTTCCATGTGCTTCTGACTAGAATACATATTCTGCTCTTATGTGGAATGTTCTGTAAATGCCTCTTAGGGATTGTTATAACTAGCAGCTAGATGTCCCCTCAAAGCCTCATGTGGCCATAGGCAGGGCTTTCTGGAGGTGGTTGGATCTAGGATGTGCTGCTGGGATCAAAAATATTAAACTGTGATTTGTGCAATGCTAGGATTAAGGCTGCCCCACCTTGGGTGTGAGTGCTACCTGCCCTGAGGGTGGGCAGCCTGGATAAAATATAAGGGACAGAAAGAGGATCCCTGCTTGTCACTTGTCTTGTTTGCTGATTGCTGCCTTCTGCCTGCCATGAGCTGTTTCTCTTCTGTGATATTCCTCTGCCATTTTAGAGTCAGTCAACTATGAACTGAAACTTCAATAAAGTATGAGCCAAATAAACCTTTTCTTCTTTAACTTTGGGTGTTGGATATTTTGTCTGAGCAATGAGAAAAGTAACTAAACAGGGCCTTAGATGACTTTCATCAGCAGAAATTCTTAGTTTGAATGTGGCTTAAATTTGTCAAGAGTTTCAGTTTATCAATTAATGCTGATTGTGCTTCAGAGAACAAATTATAACTACTCCAAATTCATGAAGACATTCTACTACACTATCTTCTAGATAGAAGCTTTCATATCACAACACTAAATTTTATGTGCATTTGACATTACTTTATAGTGAGAGGTAGTGGTGAAGTTTGTTTGTTTGTTTTTTTCCCTAATGTGAATATCCATTTGTTCTGGAATTTTTTTTTTTAATGTTCATTATTACCCTATGGTCCTGAAATACTTTTCTGTCAAGTGATGATACACTTGTGAGAATCCAACTTTTGGATGCCTCATTCTGTTGTAATGATTATTTATCCTCCTAAGACCATACTACTAAAATTGCTATAGCTTTACAATACCATATAATTTAGTAACCAACAGAGTAGTGCTTTCTCTTTTTTCTTCTTGGAAACTGCTTTCAAATCTAGCCCTTGGCATTTCCACATAGTTTTTAATCAGTAGTTCAATTTCACAAGAAAAAAAAAAAACTCATAGGAATTTTGTGTAGTATTGCCTTGATTTGACTGAAAAATTTCAGGACAACTGATACATTTACGATATTGAATTTTCCAATTTATGTATGTGGTATACATCCACTTATTTAAGTCCTTAAATTTTTCTCTTAATAATGTTTTACATTTTCTTCCAGAGATTTTGTCTTTTGTTACATTTAATACTAGGCATTTGATTCATTTTTTTTTTTGAGCCTGTCAGTGCATAAAACGCATTTTAAATTTTCATTTTGGTTGTTATAGAGATGTAGACAAAATATTGTTTTTTAATATTTACTTTTAAAATCTACCAATCTTGCTAAAATGGAAATAGTATCACTATATATTGATTCAGTTATTAATTTAGAAAGAAAAGTATCACCATTTCACTTTTACATATTTCTGCAATGTTTTTAGCTATCTTCAAAACCAAGACATTTCTATTAATTTGATAATTTTTATTCACAAATAAAAGTATTAAATGACTTTTCTGGACATATCCAGATATTTGTGTAGCTTTTTTTTCTTTTATTGTGATTGTGGTATATTGAAGTGACTGAATTTAAACGTTAAGATATCCTTTTATTTATTATATTTCTGTTTTCTGGGAGAATTAGAACAAGATTTTTATGGTTTCTTCCTTATGTGTATAGATTTCAATGGAGAGCCCATCAGTGCATATAGTTCTTACTGGTGATGTGTTTTTAGTTAAGGATTTTATTTTTTTCACATATATTATACTACTATCCAAATTTTCTATTTCTCCTTGCATTTTTCTGATAAATCATGCTTCACAAGGAATTTTTCCATCTCATCTAAGTTCTCACATTTACTAGTATAACATTGTTTATAATTTTAATACTCTGGGACCCGATATTGGTTATTTCAGTGTTCATTATCTTCATGGGTCTTACCAAAATTTTATCAATTTTATTCATTTTTTATGTTTCACCTCTTTTAAATCTTCTCTATTCTACTCCTATGTTTATTTCTATTTAACCAATTTCTTCTCCTCTTTGTTATTTCCTCTGTTCACTCTTCAGTGCTATTTTTGTACCTTCTTCAGGTACATGCTTTGGTCACTGATAATCACTGATATTCAGTATTCTGCAAAACAAAAACTATAATTTCACTTCCAGGTTCATGGCACATTAGTTGCGCCATTTTATTTTGTCATATTTTGTTATTCAGTTCAAAATATCCTTTTTCTAAATATCCTATTTTTGTTATAAATACTTATCTGATTAATGCATTCTTCTAGTTTCTTTCTTAATATGCAGATATAAGGAAATTTTTTTTTTGTGTGTGTGCTGGAAATTGAACTCAGGGCCTTGTGCTTGCAAGGCAAGCATTCTATCCACTTGGCTAAATCCTCAGTCCCTGGAATTTTTTTTTTTTTTTTTTTTTTTTTTTTTTTTTTTTTTTTTTTTTTTTTTTTTTTACTGATCATTGTTGTCTAGCTTTACTTCTAAGCACTTAAGATTTTGAAAAATTTTGCCATCTTTGTTACTTGTTTTATGATCTAGCGCTAGTAAGTTCTGAAAAATTCACTGTACAGAATTTATGTTTTGCAGATGCTGGGTGCCAAATGATGTCATTTAGAGCAAGTCTGTTAATTCTTTCATTGTGGTAGAATAGATATCACAAAATTTATCATTTTAATAATCTCCAAGTGTACATTCACTGGCACTAAATACTCATTTTGCTGTGAACCATCAACCCAATCCATCTCCAAAACTTTTCCTATCTTTGCCAATGAAAACTACACCAAATTATCTCACAAGCACAAGGCCCTGAGCTCGATCACCAGCACTAAAAAAAAAAAAAAAGAAAAAAAAAAGAAAACTACACCAATTGAATAATTCTCAATGCCTCACTCCTTTTAACCTACAAATTTTGACTACTGTAGGTGTTCTCATGTGGATTCATACAGTATTTGTCTTTTTATGACTGGCTTATTTTACTTAGCATTATGTTTTGTGTCCCTTTTTTAAAAAATTCTATTTTAGTGGTACGTTTTAGATGTACAAAATGATAACGTTCATCATAGAGAATTTGTACCTATACATGATATATCTTGGTGCTTCTCCTTGTCTCATTTTCCTCCCTTCCCATCCCTTCAACCCCTCTTCCTCCTTATTTACAAAAACTTTGTTTCCATTTTTTCCCTATTTTTTTTTCTTGCCCCTCCATTCCTTTTCCCCTTCCCCTCCCTTGTTCCCCTTTCCATTTGAACACTTTTTTCCCTTTCTCAGTATAATACATTTTAGTCCTTACAGAATTACATTTTAAAAGTGTTTCCAGGTTGTAGTATGTCAGAATTTCCTCCTTTTAAAAGTCCAATATTCCATTGTATAGATTTGCCAGTTTTTTGTCCATCTATCTGTTGGTGCACATTTTGGTTATTTTCACCTTTTTGCTAGGGTGAGTAATTTTTCTGTGAACACAGGTGTATAAATATCTTTTTTTCGTAACTGGTTTCTAATCCTTTGGGCTTTTTGACTACCTTAGTCTGTTTTATATTGCTTTAATTTACCAAAAGAAAGATTTATTTTTTACTGTTCTGGAAGGTGGGGAGGACGAACAAGGAAAGGGGAGTGGAGGCAAGGGAAGAAATATTGACCAAAATAGAAAACAAAAATGTTCGAGCTGAAAAAACAAAATGCTATTATAAAAGTAATTACATTTGTCCTGAGTGTAAATATTATTGATGATTAAAAAATCATATTTCTGTTGTTAATAAATTCTTAAATTAAAAAAAAAAAACAAGGAGATTTCGACTATAGATTGGGCCACTTACATTTTCATCTCTCTGGTATTAAGAATCAAGACTAAAAAAAAATACAAGAATAAACTGGCTTCTAAAACTGTATTTCTTAGGTTTGAAAGGTACCTCAGAATATTCGACATATCAAAGACTTTCCCAATGTACAGTTAAGTATTTCTAGGCAGTAATAATTTTCTTTTCCCTAATCGTTAAACTTAATTATCTGACACAATATTTGAAAATATTATCTCATTTATCATCTTTGTGTTAATAAGTACATCAAACTGTATCATCAAGAAAAAATATACCAATCTTTTAAGCTAAAAATTTGGATTATTTAATAAAAAGGATTGCTGGGAGATGGGATTAGGTAAAAATTCTTTCTGTAACATGGGTACATTCTAATGAGGTACCAATTCAATTCATTATAAAGATTTCAAAAAAAATTGAGAGTTCTGAATAAATTTTAAAGAAACCCTTTCTAGTTCAAGCACAAAGAGAATGTTTTGTTTTAAATTCTATTATGTAATTCCTGATGTTTAAATGGTGACAATTCCTTAATGGTACATATTCAAAAAGTTACGACTCAAAGTAAAAAAATATTACAACTCTATGTATTCCAACAATATTCTTTACCCAGAATTATAGGATCTGATTGTAAATATATTTTATTTTCATTTAAAATAAACATGTAGCAATTAATCCCTAATTCTCAAACTGGTGCCTGAGAATATTTCTGTGATCCTACAATTCTGAAAACTGGATTATTTTTGAAAATATCAGTGAAAATCTGCTAAACTACATATTGTAAAAATATCAGCATCATTTTGAGGGAATATATGCCTACAGTGCCAGCACTCAGGAAGCTGAGGCAAGAGAATCACTTTGAGTCTGAGTGTGAAGATGCTAGCCTGGGTAACATAGTGAGACCCTGCCCCCCACTCTCAAACCCATGCAAAAACTCAAATGCTCACTGACAAAACACACAACACACACACACACACACACACACACACGTATAAACCAAATCCTTGTGAGTATAAATATTTAATTTCAGTGCTGCAGTTGGAAACATTTACAGGACCTACTGGAGAAACAAGCTGGGCTAGATTAAGGTCTTTTAAAACATGCTAAGAAATCAGGAATATGAGAAGCATAATGATAACATCTGTATTTTTAAAAGATCATTTTGTAATGAGTATAAAGAATGTGTTGGAAACAAAATAAGAAAACAAAACAACAACAAAACATACACAGAAAAAAGACTACTACTATTTTCGTAGTCCAGATAGCTAAGGAGTAAAATCCATAAAATGAGATAAACGCATTTGACCTTAGGATGAATGGCAGAGGATTAGTAAAGGCAAAAAGAATTGGTATAGAATGACTATCAAGAGAAAATACTAAATAAAATAGTATTTACCAATGAACAAATTAAAAAGAGATGAGGGATTAAAGAATAGAATAATAAACATTTCACAGACCTACAGTAAGAAATTATGTCTTTAATTTTGTACCTAAGACAGGAAGAAGCTCATATGATTATGGCACCAAAGAAGTTACATGATCTATAGTCCACAAGCTGCAAATCCAGAAGACCTGTTGGTATATATATTTCATTGTAAGTCAAAAGGCCTGAA
>PVJO010011074.1:0-61374 GCA_004026905.1 Hystrix cristata
TAGCCCCTCAGCCTGGGACTAGTATTAAGTTGATCTTTTCTTCCACTCGCATTATACCCACTTGGCTTAACTGTCCTGTCCATTTCTATCTTGTGGCAGTCCCCCCAGGGTGTCGCCCCACAGCCATCCACATCCATGGCCTGAACTGACACAGCTGCTATCTGACGGGTCAAGGCAGGTCTAACATCGCCACCGCCTGTCCCCTACCCTGCCATCCCCAGAGCCGTCCCAGTCCCCACCACGCAGGCCTGTAAACGCTCATCCCTTGTCTAACTGATCAGTGGCACCGGCAGGCAAAAGCCGAACTCCTTGGCATGGCCCCAGGGCCATCTGGGAGAAGATGGACAGCTGGTGCTCCTGACCCTTGGGTTTTGGGACTTGAACGAGGCTTGGTGGCCAGGCCCTCAGGCTAAGGGTGGCACTGTACTGCTGGCTGTTCTGGACAACAGATCATGGGACTTCCAGCCTCCATAATAACACCAGCCCAAAGCTCGTAATTAACACTTTATGTTATACTAATTCTGTGTGTCTGAGAAACCCTGATTAACACATCTCCCTAATGACCATGGAGAAATCTCTCTGGGTTTTAAATTTTTCACCTGCAAGATGAGACTAAACCCACTAAAGGATCTACTGTCCTGTTTCACAGAGCACTTGCCTGTGAATATTTTGTTGTAACTCTGTACCAACAAGGCAACGATGATGGTCGATACGAGACTTTCCCCAAGGAACCAGGCCGGGACTTGAGTTCCTGGCACAGGAAATCTTGATTTACAAACCGTCACCAGGGTGCCCTGAAAGTCAGCTATGCCGGCCCCGGACCTCGGCCTCCGAAGCTCCCAGGGTAAAACATCTGTAACCGGGGCACCCAGAGCCTTCCCAGGAGCGGAAGGGCTCGGCGCCATCCTGGAACTCAGCACTGCTTCCTCGTTTAAAGCCGCAGTCAGGAGACTTAGGACAGACTGGGGTTCCTAAGTCTCTCCCTAAGTGGACTCGGGGTTCCTGTTGTCACTCCTCACTTGTGAGAGAAGTCTGAGCCTGAGACTTCACCTCGGCCCAGATGTCCCAAACTCTTTCTAGCGAACTTTCTCCTGCGGGAAGTGGGCTCCCGTAGTGGACAAACCCGCGCTGGTCACGTGCGCTCTGCTCTTCTGCCTTTTTAGGAGACATGTGGATGATTTTGGAAAATTGTTTTTCTTCAAGAGGCAAGGCGAGGGGATCGAGTAAAGGAACGAAACCATGGGCCTTGCTGAAGACCAGAGTGTTGACACTGGTAAAGACAAAGCGATGGAAAAGAGCAGAGAAGCTCAAGATCTCTCCGAGCGCAGACTCGCCAGCACTCACTCCCACGGTGATGCCACCTGGGCCAACGGGACGCTGCCCGGGCTGTGTGGGAAGTAACTCGCCTTCCGTCGATTGATCCGGACCTGTCCAAGATAAATAAATGTCACTGTGCTAACAGTGCATGCAAATGCAGGGGCTTAGCTGCAGGGACTGCAGGTGGCACTTACTGAGCCTGTCTTGGGGCGAGCCACCCCCGCCCTGGAGGTGTGGTGTCCACATCACAGAGCCCAGCCGGCTGAGCGTGCGGCCGCCTGGCAGCTCCAGGTTTCCTCCACACAGAACCGAGATGCAGAGTCAAAGAGCCTTTGCCGGGGCCTGGAGATTTGGATCCTTGTCCCAACTGGACCTTTGTGATTTTGAGGGAAATTGCATTTCTCCGTTGTTAAGAAGCAATGGGAAAGCTCGGGTCTGAGTCCTGTAGGTTAGCTCGTGGTCCTTTCCACCTCACCGGGTGTTCCTCCAACTTCTGTGTGCCCTGGAAGCAGCCAGCAAGCTTATTTAAAATGCAGAATGCAAGCCAGGTGTGGCAGCGCACGCCTGTAATCCCAGCACTCTGAGAGACTGAGGCAGGAGAATCCCAAGTCTAGCCAAGCCTGGACAATTTAGCAAGACCTTGTCTCAAAATAAAAAATAAAGAGCTGCAATGTACCAAAAGCAAATGACGAGAGTCTAGGGTTATGTATCGCACAGGTTCTAGGGAGGACCCAGGAAATTTCATTTAACCTCCATCTCCCTCCACTCTGGGGGACCAGATGCCAGTAGCACCAGAAGGGTCCTGAGAAACAGCCTTACCCTGGGCAAACCCGCTCCTCGGGGCTGTCCTTTGCGGCAGAGGAGTGATAATTTCCGAGTCAGTTTTGAGATTCCCAGGAGAAAAGATCGCAGCAGCCCAAGTAGCTTCGTGTTGTCTAAATCCTGCTTCTTTCGTCTGTGGGATCACTGACCCTACTAACTGCTTAGCAAAGTGGCGCTCAGAGTGTCCCCAGATCCATTCCCGGCCCCAGCCTCAGGCTGCTGCTCACGTACCCGCCACAGCTTTTATCAAGATTTCTTATTCTCCTCTTTCTATGTTTCCCCAGATGTCACGGTAACAAAATCCTTCTCCCTCCAGTTGTCCTTATGTAATACTAAGCTTCTCTATCGGACTCTGCCGCCAGCATTTAAAATTCTTTTATTCAAAAGTCCTTCCTCCTACCCACAAAATAATTACCAACCTTCCCAATTTATTTAACTATTAGAGTTCTTTTTTAAGTGCTGTCCCTGCTACATGGCTCTAAAATGTTCAGAAGGCGTGATTATTGGTCCCCTGAGGCTGTACAATAAAGAGCTCATTCGCCTGCAGGGTGAGTCCTGCGTAAGTGGGACCAGCTGCCGTTTCTATAGACATCCCCATCACGAGGCCCTTGAGAGTCATGCATGAGGCCTGGAGATGCACAGAGCAGGCGACGCGGCTCCTCCAGGGATGCCGAGGCCGGAGGACACAGGGTAGCCAGGAGATGCTAAGAGCATCTTTGGTACCGGGGTCCAGAGCGGATGCAGACAGGATACGAATGGGCTGGAAGACACAGCCATGGGTGGGAGACATGCGTGTATACTCTGCAGCCAACACGGCTGAACATGGTCACGGAGAGACACAACATCACTTGCTTCTGGGTTTCACCCGAAGTTTGCTTTATGATGTTTTCTAGGTGTTTGTATTTCTTAAGGAGAAAACAGAAGAAATTAAGATGGATCATTGTCTAAAGCAATCAGAGTCCCAAAACATGAAGTGCGGGCCTCTTGCCCACCCCCGGCCCAGCCCAGTATCCTGCCAGGAGGTGTCACCCACACCAGGCCAGGAGGTTCTGAGTCCCCGACTGCGCTTCCCTGTGTCGCGCCCTCCCAGCAGGCCCACAGATGGGTGTCTGGGGTCCCCGCAGCTGTCCAGCCTTTCTCTCCTGCCCCCTGGACATCTGGGCCTCTCTGTCCTGCCCTTTCTCCAAATTCTGGCAGGCCCGTCAGTGCCTTGTATTGAAATGTCACAGTAATTTACATAATCGTGTGATTTACATAAATGCAAATGATCCATTACATCACCAGTCTAACAGCTGTCCTCAGAGAAACACTTTGTTTTTACCCTTCATCTCTGCTCGAGGACAGAGACTGAGCACCAAGGGGGAGAAAAGCCCCGGGGAGTCAAGCCCTGTGGAACAGGCTCCCTGTCACTCGTCACTCGGCCACCTCTTGGCAGATGATGGGCAGGAAGCCCTGGGCCCAGCTGGGTGGCCCCAGCTATGCTTCTTTTTCTTCCTTTCCTGGCTCACTGCAGCACCCCCAGGTGAGGGGATCCCACAGAAAGGAAGAGATTAAGCTCAGTGACACACCCACAGATAGTCAGCACTTTTGTAGTCATCAGCTTCAAGTTACTATAATAAAATACTTGAGGCACTTAGAAAGGAAAAGCTTCGTTTAGTTCATGGCCCTGCAGCTTCCAGTCCAAGGTCAAGTGTCCCCATCGCTGTGGGGCTCTGCCATATCAGAGCAGGAGTGTGTGGTGGCACATACTACCCCCTTCATGAGCCAAGAAGCAAGAGCGAAAAGGAGACCAGGGTTCCAGTGATCTCAGAACTTCTTGCGAGGTTGCACCTCTCAAGGTTCCCGCCAGCCTTGCAGCAGTCAGTGCTGCCCCCAGGGACCGGACCTCCAACCCACGGATCTTTGAGGACCAGCATCCTCACCATACAGCTCCCGAGAGAATTCCTGCAGCGATGGAAACATTCCGCTCTGTGCTGGCCACATGTGGCTGCCGAGCCCTCACAAACCAGCTAGTGAGACCAAGGAATGGGGTTTTGCATTTCATTAGTTTTAATCAGGTGACATTTTTAGCCACAGGTAGCTACTACATTGGACTGCAGGTCTAGTGAGCAAATTTTCTCGTAGAAAATATACTTCCATTTTCCCAGACATCCATAATTGTCAACAAGCAGAGACTCGGTTCTCAATGGACTGAGTACCACAGTGGGCCTCCTGGTCAGGCTGGTTAATGAGTTCCACCCTACAGGTGACAAAACCAAGACCCAGACGGTAAAGGACTTGCCAGGCTCAGGGAGCCGCAGGGCTCTGCGATGTGAAGCTCCATGGCCTCAGTACAGAATCGGCCTTTCCTTCCAAAGACATCTGCCCCGGACAGTCCTTAAGATCACCCCGCGCCCCGCACTGCCCGTGAGATGGGCCAGCTTGCTTCCCTTGTTTGGGAGTTCCGTTTTGGACTAGAAGTCTTTGGTGAAGACAGCTGACCCTGAATCCTCCCGAAATCTTTTAACCTGGCCCTTTCTGTGGGAGTCAGGCATCTCAGTGGTCCTGCCGGTGATCCGCCCCCTCCCAGCTGTCTCCAGCACTGCCCCTCCACCCACTCGCCGCCCTCTTGGACCCATTCCCTGCCAGGAATAACTGTTTCCCCCTCCTGTTTAGAGACCTGGAGTCTCTTCCACTCGCTGTGCTCCATTACATTTCAGCACTGCCCCGGCTCCTGGGCATAACAGTGACGGCTCAGAGCCTCTCCCAGGGGACGGTGTGGCAGAGGTAAGACCACCTGCTGTGGATACGTGGAAGGGGAGAGAAGGGGGCGGGGCCATTCTTGCTTGTGTCCCTTGAACAGGGTCCCAGGTGAGCTGCCTGGAGAATGCAGATCACTAGGAGGGACTGCTCAGCTTTGACACAGAAAATGACCTGGATGGAGATCTTATTCCCCTCGCCTTCTGTACCCCGAATCCATCTTTGGACCCTTGTTTCCTTCTAGGTCATCTTTATCCCCCGCCTTCCTGTGATTGCTGCCAACTTCTGCCAGCCTCCTAGATGTCAAGTAGGAATTCCCATCTCACCCCCGCGTGTAAACCGTCGAGTGCAGGTGGCAGACGGCTTTCCAGTATATCCCTCTGGTTCCTCTCCTCCAATAAAAGCGCGCTGGCCCAGCCAGGCCGTCTGTGCCCCTGTTCCCAAGGGTGAAGAGGTGAGGACTCCAGATGCAGCCCAAGTGAGGGGTCCCCATGCTGTGGAAGGAGCAGGGTCGGGGGCAGGCGTGTTTCTGTTTTATAGGAAGGAAAGGAAAATGTTCAAGGTTTCACTCTCTTGAAAGAAAATAATGGTGTTGATTTTCTCGTAGTATTTTCACTGCTTAAAATTCTAGCAGAGCCAGCGATTAGAGTACAAGCTACAAAATCTTAGCTTCAGCAATGCAGTCATCCCTGGTTTGTGGTTCTGACTGACAGTAAGCAAGCCCAGAGCTGGCGCGGGACACTGAGGCAGCCTGTCCTCTGCCCCCGGGCCCAGGCCACTCCCCGTGTCTTCTCTCCACTCTCCCAGCTTGAGCATGCCCTGCCTCGCCAGTTCCAGGAACTCTCTGACATCCCGGGCCTCACCTGCCTGCTGTCAGCCTGTCTGCTAGGAAGATTCTAGAGCAGCACCAGGGTTGACAAGCTGGTTTCCATGGTACCCAGGCATTTCTCTGAAGCCTGGAGGAAATGAATGCTTTTTTCAAATTCATTCCTGTCTGTTCACGGTTAGCCCAGCTGCAGGACACATGGCGACCTTAGAGTGAAGCTGCGGATGGCTTTGGCCCCTTTGCACATAGGTCAGTGCCAGCATGCCTGCCTGGCCAGGCTCTGAAAACCAGGGCTCAGCTCTAGTCACCACCCACCGTGTGGTGTCCCGGCTGTCCCAGGGCCCGGCCCAAACACAGAGAGCACAGAGAGAGGGCTGCCCAAGGCCTGCTGTCAGGAGTCGCCCTGGGAAAGGCTGGGTCGGGAGCAACAAAGGTCAGTAACAAAGCCCCAGCTGCAGCTCACGTGGATGGTGACTGGTCCCCAAGAAGGGGCAACGAGCAGAAACTGCCGCTAGAATGCCACCTTTCCCCTAACAGCAGTAGGTTGGCTGAAAACACTTTAGTCTACCTTGAGGCGCTTGCCCTCCCCCCAGGAGACTGATCAGAGCTTTGGCAACTGGAAATGGACTCGGACCCGAGTTATTCCAACTTCACTCCCGGAAGAGGCGACCAGGATGGAGGGCTGGGACGTGAGCGCCACCTAGTGGCGACTGTGAGGAACTGGGATGGTGTCTTCATTTAGACAAGGGGTGTGAATGATTTCAGGGTTTCCTCTGAGGTACGAATCCTGTAAGGGTGGCAGGAGTTGTTTTGTTTCCTATTACAACTAAAGCATAAAACAGAGAGTTGTGCGGTACTTACTTATCTCAAGAGAATTACATAAAATAAAATAGGTAAGGGATAACAACCATCCATAGCCTTAAGCAAAATAGCTCCTGTCCTTTTCAGAGTAACCGTAATTCCTCATCACATGGTCCGGCAACGGCCCCTTGAAGGAACATTCTGCGATCTGCACCCATTTCCTCAGTTAAATTTTTTAAAATTCCTATTTGTTATCATACTTTTTGTGGTGCTGGGATTTGAACCCAGAGCCTCACCCATGCTACTGAGCTACCCCAGCCCCGTTTCCTTCCTTCTTAGTCTCAGCCACGCTGTCTCCTTCAAATAACACCATGAAATGCTCAGTGGCAGTTCAGGATTCACCGCCCATCGTTTCTTACAAGACCTAAGCTGATTTCCACATCTGTTTCCTCACAGGCCTGATTTTGAGTCCCCTTCACCCATCTTATTGTTCTTTTCTGAGTCTCCTTATTTCTCTACACATTGCTTTCAAAGTAGAGACAGACCTACACCATGTTTGTTTCTTGGCCACATGCAGCTGAGTCCTTGCCCGTGTCCTCCCCCAACACTTTGTCCTCCGAATGATGGAGTGACTTCATACCATGCCTGGAGACCATGAGAAAGACTGCGCCTGTTTTTAGGAGTGGGGGGGTGCTGGGAATTGAACTCAGGGCCCTACACTTGCTAAGCAAGTGCTCTACCACTGAGCTAAATCCCTAACCCCTTTTGTTTGTTTTGTTTTTCTTTGAGGGGGTACTGTGCCTGTTGTTTGGACATTTCCAGGTCCCTGCCACTCATGAGGATGGGCAGCACCACTGCCCTTCCCTTTCCCTGTCAGCACCCCCGAGCTTCGCTCCACACCCAGCACCCCCACCACGGCCATCCCCTTTGACCTTAGTGTGTGCCACCCTGTCCCTCATGGGTGTCTTGTCCGGTCTCGTCCAGCTTTGCCCACTATCTCTGATTTATTGGGCTCCCTGTAGGTTTTGTACTAAGTTTTGAGTCCTTTGTACAGTGAAGCTCATTCTTATTTTTCATTTGATCTGATCATTGCAATCATCAGTAAGTAAAATCAGGGCTGGTTCCTAGAAAGTACAGAAGAGGTGCTTTTTCTCAGAGTGAGTGACCTCCCCAGGACCCTTTGTAGGGCCTTGACCCTGCTGTGGGGATGATCACACAGAGTGGCATTCTGAAAGCTGCGTTCATATCACATGGCCTCGCCTGCCTGGCCTGGCAGGAGGGAATTAAATTGGCTCACCTAATAAACTCTCTCCCAGTGTCTTGTATTCTCTTAAGTGGCTATGAATTGGTTGTTCCAGCTCATCACTAAGACTAATATTGAATTAACTGATTTATAGAAAACATTTTCCATTTTAAATCATTTGTCCTGTTCCATTATTTCTCGACAACAGTTATTTTTAAAGCTAGTGATAGAAGAGAACTTCTATCATTCTGTGCTTTTGGAGGAATGGACTCCACACCTTCCAACCTAGAGTACTGATTTTTTTAATTATCTTCCCATTCTCGGTTGACATTTTCATCCAAATGTCAACTTGTTGGATCTAATGGCAAGGGCAAGAGGAGCAGAAATGATGAGGCCAGTGTCTGTTTTAAATGGCTCGTTAGGAGGAACAAGGTTTAAATCAGCGTGGCTGCTTCCTCCTCCTCCATCTCTTCAAGCCATTCAGATAATTGAGGAGTCCCTCGCCCATGGTGTGTGACTGTCTGTGAGGTGCTGTCTATTTCAGCACAACTGGTGATTATGATGATCACAAGGGACTGACGCAATGTCCACGCTGTGGGTGATGTTTACCATCTCCACATCATAGGAACATTTTACACAGACTGTCCTAGGAGCATAGCAGGGCAATCTGCAGAGGGTTCCTGCCTGCAAAGGGACAGCCACTTAGAGATGGCCATACTGACAGCAGTCATATTCATGAGTGGAGGAAGACTGATGAACCAAATCTTGGCCTTCCAATTGAATAAAATGTGTGTGCCTGTTTGGTTTCCACAGATCATTCGGGCAGATAAGTGTATTATAAAAGTAACACTAAAGTAAGAGGTGGGGCTAAATTCTAGAACCTGATCTGCAACAAAATTATGTTTCTTGCAACTTGGTTCCTTGTATTTATCAAAGGATCACACGAGCTTTGTCCCAAAATTGGGAAGGTCTCTGCAATGGTGTAAGGACTAGGACATAAATCAGTTAAATCTTATAGATTGTCCTGAGTCCTAACTGTGGAGGAGAAAATCTCTTTGGCACTTTCATCTCTCACTGCTTCTGATGCTCCCTGACCTTAATCTTAATCTTAACCCTAATCCTAACGCTAATCCCTAATTGTGACTCTAACCCGAACTCTAATCCTTAATCCTAACACTAACTCTATCCCTAACCCTAACACCTCATCATAGCTCTAACCCTAACCCCTAATCCTAACTCTAACCCCTGACCCCTAACCCTAACCAAAGTGATCCAGGGCATGGGCTGCCAATGGTGTTCAGCCAGGGTCTGTAGACGCTGTTGCTGCTGCATCTAATTTTCAGGGTGCCCCTGTACATGTGATGGCAAGGGATGCTGATCCCCCATATCTGACTGTATGTAACATTTCCTTTGGAACTAAATTACTTTCCAGGAAGAAAAAAACAAGTCAATTAAGAGAAAAGTATTCATCACACAGATTTTCACATGCTCCAGTAAAACTCTGACAGTGCTAAACAGTGCGCTGGGCTATGTAGAAAACTCGTGGGTGGCACATAAGGAACCAGCATTTAGACATAGGCACTGACCTCCTGCCCCCTCTTACAATACTGTAGTGCGTCTCATTTTACAAAGCAGGGGAGTCACACTTCCTGTCACTCCACTACCAGTCGGAAGTTACAGGAAGAGAGGGATTACCTGATGCATCTCCCTCCCACCCCAGTGCCCACCCGACTCTGCCAACACCACGTCCTCCCAACCAAATAATGGCTGAAGACTAAACCAGTACCAGGGTGTATTCATTAGGATTCTCTAGAGGAACAGAATCAGTAAAAAATATGTGTCTAATTATACAAGGAAATGTATTAGGCAGCTCACAGGGTCTGAGGTGGGAGAATCCACAATGGCCATCCACATCCTGGAGAGCCGGATAATCCAGTAGCTGTTCAACCCAAGAAGATGGAAGCCATGAAACAAGAGGGATCAAGGGTACAGCAGCAGCCCAAGGTCTAAGGCCTGCAAGCTCCCTGGAAGCTGAACTTTGGAGGGCTGAAGAAACTGGAGACCGATGTCCAAAGGTGACAGCAACAGAAGACCCACCTGCCCAGGAAGTCCGGAGCTCCTCAAAATGGGACACTTCCTTATTCTTTTCCTTTTTTATTCCATCGATGCTGTGGGCCTGTTAGTGGTACCACCCATAACCAAGGTGGGTGTTCCTCCTCAGCCTGCCGAACTTTGTGTCAGTAGCCCAGGGGTGCACCAAGAACTCTGCCTTCCTGATCTGCTGGGCATTTTGTCCTCCAGTCTGGTTGATCCCTCAGTTAATGGTCCCTGAAGGCGTGTGCCTACAGGTGCTTCCAGCCCGGCCCCGATTCCCACAGTGCCGGCCACAGGAGTGGGCAACACGTGGCCACGGCATGCTCTCCGTGTGTGTGTGTGTGTGTGTGTGTGTGTGTGTGTGTGTGTGTGTGTGATATCTAATCTCCTGTTCTTTTTTTTTTTTCACAGTTCATATATGATGAAAAAGTCTCTTGGTAAGTACCTCTTTCCACCTCTAACAATGTCTTGTGATGTCACAGAGCCAAATTTTGAAGGCCAGAGTTAGGATTTGGAAAAGAAAGAGAAGCGTCCCGACATCTTGGAAAACTAGAATTTAAGATCAGAGCACTTTGGTGACTTTTAACCCACTAAAGTTTTGCCTGACATTCCAAAAAATCTTACAGATCTGAAAATCAGTGATTTAGGGAGAGGTGCTGGGGCTTGAACTCAGGACCTTGCACTTGCTAGGCAAGTGCTCTACCACTTCAGCTAAATCCCCAACAACGATTTTTTGTAGAAAAAAATTCCCGAATTAAATATATGAAGGATATTTGCATTTTGACCAGCTGTCCAGATCCCTTCTCTTTAGTTCTGAGCAAGTCAAAGGTGTTTGAAATGGAAATAGAAATTGAGCGTGCTGTGTATTCTTGTTACTTTTTTTGAATATTTGATCTGCAGAAGTGGAATGGTGTGAAATAACTTCTCGGGAACAGGAATGACTCCCCATTCCCATGATGTTACTGAAACTCGGGTGAGCTGGAACAAGTGCGATCTGTGTGCATGCACATCAGCACAATGAGGGCTCACCTTTCGCTCTGACCCTTTGTGGAAGAGGCAGCTCTGTGTCGGATGACTCCTCTGTGAGTTCCAGCGGGAAGCGCAGTGTAAATGTCTTGTGCTGGCTATAAAACACATTTTCCAACTCTCTCCCTCTTCTGTCCAAGAGGGCGGAGGGGAGGAGACAGCCAGGGGAGTGTACTTTAGGACACCTGATTTCCACAGTGACGCATAAGAAATGCAGGTTTTTTTGGAATAACAGTGATCCCCAGGAGGGACGGAGACGCTGGAGTGTCCCAGGCCAGAGGCGAGGAGGAGCCTCGTGATGCAGCAGGACGAGGCCGCCCAGTGGAGTGGTGGCCTTTCCCCCTTGTGTCTTTGGGGATGAATTGCTGCAGAAACAATTCTGTGCAAACTGTTGGCACCATTAGCAAAGCTTCTGCTCCACTTCAGCAGACCGTCAGTGCTGTGGTGTGGGCCGGTGCCATCAGACCTGCTCGCAATGCGCCCTGAAGACAGCACAAGCCGAGGTTACAGCAGGTCTCACAGGGATGTTCTGCTGTTGTGCAGAGAAACACTGGGAAAGGCCATCGGGCGGGAGCGCGCCAGTCGTGAGGGAGCCCTCTGCCCGCTTTGTGGCGTTGCCACATGAAAGCCATGGCGAGAAGAGCCATGGCAGGCCCCACAGGAAGCTGATTTTAGTCGTCACTGTGAAAACATCTTTTAGGGTGTCTCAGATGGTGTGGGGCAAGAAACAGAGCATCCATGTACAGGGTTTTGCTGTGATGTTAGGTGAGCCCATGTACGGGTAGAACCCCACACCTGCAGCCGAGGGGCCTGGATTCTGCAGGGGGACAGGTCACCAGGCTCCTGCACCTGGAGTCAGGTGTGTGGTGCTGCTGAGGGCCACTTATAAATCAGATGCAAACGGTATGCCTCGGTCTAGCCCGCCCACGGGATGTTGGAATCACTTATCATTAAGAGGTAGAGCTAGTTCTAGGGAAGAGGGAAGGTTACGGCCCCAGAATAACATCAGTCCCAGAGCGCTGGCCTGGCCTGTTGCGTAATGATTGTTATTACACGCATGGGCTGACGGAGGGCAATTTTCATGAGTGAGGCCGAGAAATTAAAACCGCACTGCTGGCCCTTGACTGCTTTGGGACAGCCAGAAATTTCAGCTCCTCATTTAAGGAATGAAAAATATATTGAACTTGTAGATACTGTTCACCGTTCGCTTCTCCTGCCTCCTTACCTAGCCAACCCCAAGCAGTGATTTTACTGAAAGGGTGTGCGTGCAGGGTGATTCCTCTTTAAAATCGGAGCTTTCAATCCATGCAATTAAAGGAGTATTTCAGTAATACTTCAAACATAAATTCCAGTCCTTGTTAGAGAATATTCCAGCATGTCCTAGAAATTTCAGAGCAGGTAATCAATTCACTCCAAATCTTCAAAGGAAAACTAATTTCAGCTGTATTTATTTTGAAACAAGAGTGCTCTTCTGGAGAAAATGAGCTTGCCAAATACAAACACATTGTCCCTTGGTACCTGGTGGGAACTGGTTCCAGGACCCCCTGCTATATAGAAATCTGTGAATGCTCAAGTCCTATTTTTGCATATAATTTATGCACACATTCTCCTATATACTTTAAATAATCTCTAGATGACTTGTAACACCTAATACAATGTAAATCCTACAAAAATAGCTGGAATACTCCATTATTTAGGGGATAATGACAAGAGAAAATTCCGTATGTACCCAGTACAAATGCGAAATTTTCCAATATTTTCTGGGGTTTTTGGTTTGTTTTGTTTTGGTTTTTTGAGGCAGACTCTCACTCTATAGTTCAGGCTGGCCTTGAGCTCACTACATAGCCCAGGCCAGCCTCGAACTCATGGCGATCTTCCTGCCTCAGCCTACCAAGTTCTGGTATTACAGGCGTGAGCCACCCCTCCTGGCTATTTCAAGAATTTTCAATCCATGATCAGTTGACTCCTCAACTCCTTGGACATGAACCCACAAACAAAGAGGGCGGAGTATACACAAAGACAAGATATCCCTGTCATAGGTGCTTGACGCCCTTTACCATCCCCAGAGCAGCACTCTTCAGGAGGTAACATGCAACCCAGGTGTGGTGTCTGGCAGTCAGGCAGGCACGCTTCTAATGGCGGGCCAGAGCAAACCCAGCCTCGGTGGATTAGAGGAATAGTGGTTTATTTTTCTTACATACCAAGCATCCCAGATGTGCATAACACAATGGCTCTGCATTCCTCTTGATCTTTCCCTAATGATCTAGCTGCTGTGGCTCCAGCCATTAATGTCAGATTGAAGGTAGTAGGCAGAAGGAAGGGCAACCTTCTACGTTCCATCTCTGGTTGCCACCAGATCTTGTCTTGACCACTAGATGGGCCAGGGAAGTTCAAACCACAAGTGTAGCCCAATCACTGTTCATCCTCTTCTTGACTCACCCTTCTTGAGGTTGAGGGTTCCCATTTGCTGTACTGCATAGTGGGATTCTAGTCACAGGCAAGAGGCAAGCGAATTTCTACAAGGCTCCTATTCCCAAAGATATTCGAAACAGACAGCCCAGTGCCCAGGCAGCCCCAAGCTGGGCAGGTGACACAAAGTCAAACCCAGCACTGAACTCTGGGCTCTGTGGGTACAAAAGGCAGGCAGCTGACAGGTGATTCTAGGGTCACTCTGAGACACTCCAGGTGCTGGGGGTGGAGGGTCGGGAAAGGAACCCTGAAGAACACTGGTTACCGGGCACTCAGGGAGGGTGGGGGCAGCAGTCAGTATGGGGAGGCTGTGGGGAAACTGAGTCCGCAGGCCCACCCATTCCCCAGCCTCCCTGGAAAGTGTCCAAGGAAAGCTTTGCGCCAGCAGGGCCTGCTTTGAGCAAAAACCCAAGAAACATGGCAAGAGAGTATAAATACACCCATTTAGAAAGTGCTGGGCGTGATTCAGCAGGACACTAATATTTTGTGAACATCTACGCATTTTCCAGTGAACTCTCATTGAGTCGATTAAAGAGCATCATTCTTCAACACGAACGCCCCGAACAAAACCTCACTTTTCCCATGAAGTTTAAGCTATGTACACATTTCTCTTAGGGGACCAATGATGTTAGACTAGAGGCATTTGCCAAGGGAAGTGGGGTGTACCCCGCCCAGTGAGGAGTTTTGCTATGACAGAAGCCAAGAGCTGTGGCAGAAGCTGAAGGGTTCTGGGCGCCACGTGCTGCTCCCAAACCCTGAGCCCTTGCCCTGGTAGCTACAGACATGTCCCCCACTGTGGGGGCACACTTAAAGTTTCCATGCCCAGCCCCCCATGAATGACCATCTGGCTTCTCTCCGATTCTTCCCTGTTATAAATACCATAGCAAAAATCCCTGTTTCTATGTGTCCTTTACACATTGGTCTCAACATTTCTCTAGGACCAGCTTCCAGACTCAGAATTTGAAGACAGGGAAGCAGAGGTGCCCTGAAATTTCCTCCTGGGAGCACACTCTGGTCACCCCCTCTCCAAGTTAAAGCTATGCCTCGAAGCGGCTAATTCAGTTCTACAGCTGCGAGGGAGCCTACAGAACTGTTCCCTGGGTTTTAGCTGAAAGTCACTACAATTAAAAAAAAAAAAAAGAACTCAAGTTATATGGAGCTGAAGGCACACGCCAGTGGGGCTCATTATGTTTTCCTTCCTTTCTCTTCACTACTTTCCCTCTCACTCATTCCCGCCTTCCTGCTCCCACCTCCCCCAACCCCTCCCTCCCTGTGTCTCTGTCTCTTTCTTTCCTCTGTTTCTGTCTCTGTCTCTGATTCCGTCTCTGGGTGTGTGTACCCAAGTCTCTCTCTCTCTCTCCCCATCTCCCTTCGCCCATCTCTCTGTGCTCCCACCGCTCCTGCCTACCTCCTCTATATCCAACAGTCCCCCAGTCGCCCCATCAGTTCCTCCTCACCTTTCATGAGTACGCTTGATAACCCGGATGAAGGATCAGGCTGTGGACAGGTTCCTGCTCACAGGCTTGTGTTCAGCTTTCCAGGGGCTCTGTAGGTGAGCAAATGCCAGACAGGAAGGAGCACTTTCTTTTTAGATGGGGCTCTTTTTAGAGAGCCGTCTCCTGCACAGAAACATCCAAGACCAGCAGATGTTGGTAGCCAGCAGTGTCTTCTGTGGGTACCCGGCCGCTCACCCGCTGTCTTCAGGGTGGCCCCAGTGGCTCACGATACTCCCCCAGTTGCCTTTGTTAACTGCTGCTGGTTTTTGCAGGTGGGAGTCTCTAGTCCTCGTGCTGATGTATCTCATCTACATTGTCATCATGAAGTAAGTACGGGACCTCCTCCTGTCCCGAACTGTCTCTGACACCCAGCGTCACAGGAAGACGTGGAAAGAGTGGGGGGAGGTGGGTACGAGACTGGCCCCTCAGTGCCCACCACCCCAGGCACACTGGGCTGCTGTCAGGAATCTCTGACTTTGATTTGTGACCACGGTGACGGCCCTTCCGACCTGTGTGGGGTGCGGGAATTACAGCCTCCAGGTGTCCCTTGGAAGCCCCGCCAAGCCCTCGCTCCCTCATCTGGACAGGTAGCTTTGCTTTCCTAAGGAAAGAGGTGAAGCCAGTGAGTTTGATTTCTATGCAGGGTCAAGGGAGATGGGACTGGAGCTGGTTACGAGAAGACTAAAACCATGGCACGCAGATCTGCAGACTTCCATCCCTCCTGTGGTCTTTGTCATTTACTGCTGCAAAACAAATTGCTCTAAAACAGAGATTTAAAACCACAGTCCTGTATCTCTCCTGCCACTCTGAGAGTCAGGGCTCAGGAGCTGTTTAACGAGGGCGGAGGGGGGTCCTAGCCCAGGTCTCTCAAGAGACCGCAGGTCAGACGTCGGTCCAGGGCTGCCTCATGTCCTCTACCATGACCCAGACATGTGGCTGGCAAGCTGGGGACTCATTTTCTCACCATGTGAGCCCCTCCTTGAGGTGGCTTGAATGACTTCCTACAGAGCCAGTGGCTCCAGGGGGGAAATCCGAAGGACCCAGAGACACCTTCCGTGTGACCTCATCTTAGAAGCCTTACACTATTGTATCTACCACGTGCACCGAGTCCAGGTCCCATCCGAGGGCTCTGAGTCATCTAGTGAAGGCGTATTGGTAACTCTCAAATCACTAGGACCAAACACCTGACACCAAAGCGTAAAGGAGCAGAGGTTTATTTTGGCTTATCGTTTTCTGAGGATTCAGTCCATGGTCGGCTGGCTCCAAGGCAGGAACATCATGGCAGGAGCTGCTCACCCCAGTGCAGCTAGGAAGCAGAGAGAGTAGAGCAGCCGGGGACCAGAATGCAGCTGCCCTCCCAGAGTACAGCCCCGGGACCCGTCTCCAAGCGGGCCCCACCTCCTGGCAGCACATTCAGCCAGGAACTTTCGAGTGAAATCCGCCGATGAGCATAGCACCCCCAGGGCCCAGTCGCCTTCCACAGGCTTCACTTCTGAATGCAGAGTCTTCTGGAGGACATTTTAGATCTAAACCTTAACGAAGGGAAGAAAGTCAAAAGATTTGTTGGCATAGTTTTAGCCACCACATCATATGCTATTTTCCCTCCCAGAGTTGGGTCCACTTCCTGTTTGCCTCGGGAATGATACTGCTGATGTTTCTCATATTCGAAATCAAGTGGAAACAGGTTTTGAACCTCCTGTACGTGCAGGTGTCACTGAGGCGCAGAGCTTATAAATAATGCAGAGCTGAAGCTGCAGCCCCCTCAGGAGCCGTCTCTGTGACTCTGAGTCGGCCCTGTCTTCCCCGGCATGTGCAACTGCAAGGACAAGCACTTTCCTGGGGCAGGAAAGCAGGGAACTTTCTGGCATAGCCGGTGTGGACACGACAGGCAGATGTTTGGGGCTGACATGGTAAGTTTTCCTTGCTGGCGAGGACTAACCAAACTTCGGTCACCAGTGATGGAGACCTATTAGAAGCTAGTGTGGACACTGGAGAACATCAACAGTGAGCTGGCTTGACTGGTTCTGGGGTGAGTTCTGACCAATCTGTTGCCCAGTGTCAAAAATATGGCACCTGGCATTTGCCAGAACTGTCCAATTGCCAAAAATGTGGCATCAGCATTTACCAGAGGAACTGTCCACTGGCCAGTATAGACCCAACATTGAGGTCTTTTACTGGACATGCCATTTTAGAATAGGACCTCACTCGCACATACGTATCCTGGTGTGGAGTTACCTTGAAGGAACTGACAAAGAAACCCAAAGTCACACACCCAGCTAATCACCTTTCACTTAAAAGACCAATCAGTTGAGCTCCCAGGAAAACCGGAGTCGTCCCGAAGGCTTTCCAAAGTTTCTAGACTCCACAGGAAATAGCTTTAAAGGTGGAAGCAACCATCTTCCTTCTCTTCAACCCCAGCAGTAAAACTATAGAGATAAATGCCACAGTGAGCAGACACCAAATAATACACATAGCTTCCTCCTGTGTTTTCTACTTAATTATTTCACTTGGATTTTTTTTAACTTTTTGAGGCTCTAAATTGCAGTTGTCAGAGTCAAGAGTTCTTTCAATCCCTTTGAGGACGTGGATCTGTCAGTGACTGAAAGAATCGCCATGTGGGGTCTGCTCTATGCACAACATTGACCTTGTGTTTTGAGTCTAATTTTGACTAAAGCATGTTCTCTGGGGCCCTCACAGAGGAGGATCTGCGAACACAGATTGGACCTAAAGACAAGAAAGTCTGAGGAGTTTTGCCTCCTGTGGCCCTGCACCCCTTAGCCACACCTTGTCCAGCCCGTGGGCGGCTGGCTGGGTGAATGGGCATTAAAATGACCCGTGAGCACATGCCCTCCTTTCCCCCAGTCACACCACACGTGGAAGCTAATGAGGTGGGTTTCTGCTGAGGCCTCCACTCCGCCGTCAGTCCAGCTACTCAGACTAGCAGGATCCAAATAAAACACCGAATGGCAGCTACCATGCTCACAGGATTTTCTGCATAAATCCTGTTCCGAAGTTCTAAATTGAAATTTCTGCTTTTTAGCAATCTCCCTCTGCAATCAGAGGCTTTAATCATTGGGTTTTATAAAATCTGATTTATAAAATTGCATGCTTCACAATAAAGTGGCTTCAGGGTGCAAGCACAAAATTTAAAACATTCAATTAAAAATATAAAACAGCAGCAACAGTGAAAAAAAAGAAGAAGAAGAAAAGAAAAAATAGCATGTATTAGAATCACCAGCTGCCTCCTGGGTAGATGGCTTTAAAATAACTTTAAACATTCTGTCTGCAGATCCAAAAGCAGTTTTGAATCGGTCACTTAGATAGGCCCCTCAAGGAAGTGTGTGAGATGCGTGGCTTTGGCGGGGTTGAGCCTGCACTCTTCTTGGGTTACTTCTTGGGGACTCGCTCCCAGAGGAGGGGCGCTGTCCAGTGGGGAGGGTGGAGCCTTCGCAGACTTCCCTGCCCTCAGCCAGACCCCACCCTGCCACTTAGCAGCCAGTGGAGCTCGGAGGAGGTCCTCAGCCATCTCAATCTCAGGCTGCTCTTCTGCAAAGCAGAACTAATAACATGTTTTTTGTAAGGGTGGAAAGTGACAGCTTACTTAAGTCTGGTTTCAAGAGCGCCCGCGTTTTACGGCATGATGATTCTGTGAGCCAAACCTCAATAAGTGAATAACACATATTTAGACTTCAAAATCAAAGCTTCGTGTAAGTCAGTGTTTTTTGGTTAAGTATTTTCAATTATAATTACGAGTGCTTTTTAATTGTATAAAATTTCACGAGTTTCATCGTGAAATTTTCATGCATCCATATAAAATGCTTCGATCATATCTGCCCTCCCTGTTATTCTCTCTCTTGCTCCCCAGCTTATCAGTACTTTCATGGGGCAAGTGGTTTCTGAGTCTAGATGGCAGAAGCACTATTTCTCTCTCTGTAGGTAGGCCGGGCATTCTTGTGGAGTCAGGAAGTTGGGGAGACTTTGTCATTAAGAGGAATGGTGAATAGACACAAAAGTCAATAGCACCGTGTGATGAACCCCGAGGATTCATCACGAACCTCAGTACCATCAGCTGTGGTTGCTCCATCCACACCTGCCTCTCCTCCCAATATAATTTGTAAGCCCCAGACCTCACATTGATTTACCCACAAAAATGTCAGCACGTGTTTCTAAAAGGGCTCATTTTTAACACAGCCACAATGATTATTATTATACCTAAAATTAGTAATTTCTTAATATTATAAAACTTCCAATCAGTGTTCAAATTTCCATTCATCTCATAAATGTCATATTTATTCACAGTTTTTTTTTGGTCTTGTTAATATCATAGATATTTAAAAAATCTAAATCTAAATGAATTCCACTCATTATAATTGGTTGTACTGTTTTGATCTCTTTTCATGTGTAAATTCCGTGTGTGTGTGTGTGTGTGTGTGTGTGTGTGTGTGTGATTTTCCTTGCAGTTCATTCTTTGGTGGAGTTCACTCTCTGCCCTGCAGCGTCCCTGTGATTTAAAATTGTTCACTATGGAGTGTGTAGTGAACCCTGTTTTTCGGCCCCTGTGTTTCCTCCTATGCAGGCCAGATTGTGCCCAAGTTGGGATGAGCCCTGCCATCAGGGGTACATCAGTGTCACCCTGCTCTCTGTGACACGGTGGCCCTTGATACCTACTATCCAGATCCACTGTTTCATGAGGGCTGTGAAAGAGTGTTGTCCTGATTCTGTGCCCACCTCTCAGGAATCCCAATGGTCTTCTAGACGATGTTCGCCTTTGTCACAGCCAACATCGTTTTTTAGGGGGTGGTGTTGGGGATCCAACTCAGGGCCTTGCTCTTGTGAGTCAAGCACTCTACCACTGAGCTAAGTCACCAAGCCCCCAGCATTCTTTCTGACTAGTTTTCTGTTCTTCCTGCCATGTGTGACCCATCGGTGGGTGTGGGAGTAGAGGGAGAGGCTTACAGACAGCCCCTCTGTCTCTCCACGGTGGCTATAGCATCCCCATAGGGATCCCATCACAGAATGGCACTGACTGAAGAATCAGGCACAAGAATGCAGCTTGAAGGGACCCCAGGGGGCCTCAGGGTGCAGCAGATGAGATGGGAATGGGAGAGGACCCACAGGTTGGGTGGTGTTTGAGCCGGTGATTCAGAATGGCCATGACCAGCTGCTGTTCCCATGGGAGGCTGGAGGTCAGGTTTGGGGAGACTCCTTAGTGCGCTGTTCTGTGGCCCTCATCCACGGAGCCCTTAGATCTTTGAGCAGGAGAAAACACAGTGCTGGCCTACAGTCCCCTGGAGGCCCTGCCTAGCTGTCTCTGCCCATGAGTTTTCACGAGGCAGTGACCAGAACATCTGCCTGCCAAAGACGTCCTAGGAACTTGTGCAAGCCTCTTCCTGTCCGGTACCAGTCTGCTGGGGCATATGAGAAACGTTCCTCAGAGTTTCCACTCAATCATTCTGGACAATGGTAGCCCAGGATTTTTTCATAAAGCCAAGATCCAGTTGGACCTGGAATCACAGTACAGAAGTAGGAGCATCACGGACTGAGACCTGTGATCATAAGAAATCAAGGACAAAGACCTGAACAGACAGCCAGCCTGTAAAAGTAGACCATGCGCCCCGGCCAGTGGGTGATCGCAGAATGCGCCACCTCCTCCTTCTCCTGCCAGGTCTGGGGAGGAGACATGGCCCAGGGGAATGGCCCCGAGCTCATGACAGCCCTTCCCTGTGTACGCTCTGAGTGAGGCAGCTCAGCCCCAGCCATCCTGCCCCTCACGGGGGTGGCGGCGAAGAAAGCAGTACACTACTGTTGATTTCTCTGTGTGCGATTTTGTTTTCACTTACCACGCAGCCTTCAGTCAGGAAGTGGAACCGGCTGTGGCTCTGAGAGGAAGTGGGATGGCAAAGTGGTAGACAGGATCGTAACTCAAAGCATGGGGTCCCACTCCACGCCTGTGGAGCAAGACCTCCAGGGAGCTCTCAGTGGGATTGAGAAATGGATGTCTGGTGAATGGTTACGGATTCTTTGTGTTTATTGATTTGCTCAGATATAATGCATGCATACATCAGTGCTTCGAAAGGAGGACAAAAGGTGGTGGGAACATGGTCAACGGACTGGCCAACAACGCTGAGATTGATGACAGCAGCAACTGCGATGCAACCGTGGTGCTACTTAAGAAAGGTAACCAGGATGGGGGGAGGGAGTAAGGGTGGAAGGGTAAGTGGATAGTTAGGTGAATAGGTCGGGTGGGTGGGTGGGAGGATGGATGGATGGAGGATGTAGGATGGATGGGTGGGTGGATTGGGAGGATGGATGAGTGGATGGATGGGTGGGTGGGTGGGTGGATGGATGGATGGATGAGTGAGTGGATGGATGAATGGAGGATGTGGGATGGATGGGAAATGGGTAGATGGATGGATGGACGGGGGAGTCCAGCTGAACTTGAGGAAATACTGCCTGTCCCAAGAGACAAGACACAAAGATATCCAAGTTTCCAGTCCTCTCAGCCTTCTGTTGGCTACCTTGTGGGGCATCTCATGGTGACGAGTTCACGAGAAAGCCCCAGGGAAGGTCTTAGGGAGCATATTTCCTGGAGGCAACACAGGGAAGTAAGGACAGGGTGGCTAATGAGAGAAGATCCTGGGTTTTGGGGTGTTAGTTCTGTCACATTTGGGTTGTGTGACCATGAAACAAGTTATTTGACCTCCTGGACCTCACTTTTCTATTCTGAGAATGGGAATTATTTTTTAATAAGTAAAGCAGATAAACTATATAGAAGTTGTGGACAGCGCTCCACAAATGGCAGGTGTTATTTGTACATTTCTGCCTGTACCCAAATTCACTACCAGGCCACATTGACTTGGTTGAAGATGGAGAATTACCTTTCCTTCCAAAGGGAATCTGATGTTCAGGAGATTCTTACAAAGCAGTTGCTATACTACAGGACAAGATGTAGTGCTTTCTGATAAATAATATTCTAACATAAAGGAGCATAGAAAATTATCATTTAATGTTCCCTTGGATGTGTTTAATTTTTTATTTAATTTTGTAAAGTTTCCCTTGAGGGTCTGGGGTGTAGCTCAGTGGTAGAGAGCTTGCCTGGTGTGCGCAAGACTCTGGGTTTGACGCCCCCGAGCACCACAAAAAAGTCCCCTTGAAACGTGTTCCACATGGTTGTTTTGCACGAGAAAACAAAAATGATATTAGAAAATATATAGGTTATTTTCAAATGTATCTGCAATTTTGGACTATCTGGCTAATTACTAGATTTTGAAAATGAAATGTTTGATACATTTTTCTGAATGATTGCATGTATGTTTAATAAAAGACTTCAGCATGATTTTGTAGCATTCTACATGAAGATTCCACTCAGTTTCTTTTCTTTTGGGTGCTTTATAACCACAAAAGGAATACTGTAAGGGAACGAAAATCAGCTGCCTGACATCAGTCTGAGTTTCCTGCATGATTTCACAGTGTAGTGGCTCGGAAGACAGGAGCAGGTGCCGAGAGGGGCTGTGGCCAGGCCCCCAAGCCTGTGGACACCGGTGGCTCATTTGCAGAGCAGGCACAGGCCTCAGCAGTAACCATCGCACAGAACCCGCCCCAAGCCCCGTTCCAAGCGCTGGGCCTCTGTAGTGACAGCTCAGACTGTGGCTGGCCTCCTGGTCACCTCCACTCTGGCTGGGTTGCAGGACTGTGTGTCTGCTCAGCATGACCTCTGCTCCCACCCAAGTCTGTTCTGTAGCATTTGACAGCTCAGTATGGACGTCGTTGGTATTTAAAGGGTATGTAGGGTTAATAAAAGCTATTGGGGTTTTTCCTGTGCCCCAGATCTAAGTGGTAGTAAAAGAATCCTTTAAGGACAAAGAAGAATTCTCCTGTGTTATCAGTCATTCTTATCATGTCAAGGAATAATATTGAGCTGTTTCAAATTATTTGAAATGAACTATTACGAAGACTATGGAAAGGAGATTTTAACACTTCTCCAAATTTTCTTACTGTAGTTTTTCCTAGACAGGAAAGGACAGAAGGAGGGAGGGTAGGAAGGAGGAAGAAATAAGAATGGAATGGCAGATAGATGGATGGATGGATGGATGGATCGGGGGAAGGTGGGTAAAAGGGTGGGTAAGTGGACAGATGAATTGGTGGGTGGATGGAGAGTGGATGAGTAGATGGTTGGGTGAATGAAAGGCAAGAAAGGAGGAGCAAGGAAGAGAAGAATAAATGATTTTCTCTCCTCCTGGCTTCAGTGTTATCTTTTTCACCCCTAGCCAACTTCCACCGCAAAGCATCAGTAATCATGGTGGATGAGCTGCTGTCAGCCTACCCACACCAGCTGTCTTTCTCTGAGGCTGGCCTGCGGATCATGATCACAAGCCACTTTCCCCCCAAGACCCGGCTCTCCATGGCCAGTCGCATGCTGATCAATGAGGTATCTGGGAAGGCACAGCGCACTGCCGGCAGCCAGGAGCGAGGGACCACGGGAAGGAGAGAGAGCCCCGAGCTCGAAGTGTAACCCCAGAGTACCCTTCAGCCCTTTGTGGCTCTTTCCTCCCTGGGCCAGTTCTGCATCCTGGTCCTGGCTCTGCCCTCCACACATAAGAGCCCACTGCAGCTGTGCAGAGAGACTCCCCGTCCCCTTCCACCAACCCATTTCCTTCATTCTTAACATTTCATGAAAGCCCCCTGATGGGAGCTTGCACACAAGTAGTTGCTAGGTAAAGATTACCTTAGGTTAAAGTAACCCAGTGTCTTGGATCTGATTTTCCTTCCGCTGGAGCTCAGCCTCGCTAGTCCCTCCACAGTGTGGCTTCCTCCCGTGGGGCACAGGGAGCTGGTGCAGTCTGGAGAAGAAAGAGCACCACAGAGCATGGGCAAATCCAGGTCACAGGATCTTCCTCTACGGGGATTCGCGAGTTCTGATGGCTTAGAAAAGGTTCATCTTTCCTCCCCGGAGATTGTCCAGGTTGCTTACTATTTTAGGAATCTTAAAACTTATTTGACCCCAGAGCCTTCTGGACACATCTCCGTGTTGGCAGCCTGGGGAAGATCCTAAGAGCCCGTGTCTGAGAGCAGGGTACTCGCAACCCCTCTGCCTGTGGTGAGCATGTTCCTCTCTCTTCCCAGAGACAGAGACTGATCAACAGCAGGGCTTACACCAATGGGGAGTCCGAGGTGGCCATCAAGATCCCAATTAAACACACTGTAGAGAATGGAACAGGACCCAGCGGCGCCCCCGACAGGGGCGTGAACGGGACTCGGCGGGATGATGTTGTCGCCGACACTGGCAATGAGACAGAAAATGAGAATGAGGACAACGAGAATGACGAGGAGGAGGAGGAGGACGAGGATGATGACGAAGGACCATACACGCCGTTCGACCCGCCCTGTAAGAGGTCCTACGCTGGGCTGGGGTGGGAGCTGTTTCCAGGCCTTGACTTGGATGAGATTTTCATACTCAGTGCAGAAACGTCTCTGTGTGAACACACACACGTCTACGTGAAGGTTACAGGCCCAAGGATGACCACAATGGTGGCTGAAATGTGGGTTCTTTGACTGGATGTATTTTGGGGTGAAGGCCCTCTCTTAGCAATTCTGTGAGACTTCTTGGTGCTGAGGAGGAAATTCCCATGAATTCCCCTCTCATCCAGGCACCTGCTGGGGACAGGGGGACTTTATACCTTTCACCTGTCCCACAACAATCGGAAGGCTCACTCTGGGGACTCGTCCCAGCTCCCTTTGTTCCCACTTCCTGTCCCTGACCCCTGACCCCATTCCCAGATCACCCTCTCCCATGATGTGCTGTCTGCAGGGGAGGAGCCACAGGCAAACCAGACGTGGGTAAAAAGCTGGTCCGTGTGTCTTTACTGGTGAGGCTGGCCAGAAACTCTCCCTAGATCTTGGAAAGGGAAGGCGGACAGCTGTAAGAGCCTTTAGGACCTCACCCACCAGGGCCACCATGTCCTCCTTCCTCTGACTGCTGCACTTGAACATTCCTGTGATATTCTTCACCCATTAACAGAACAGTGGACCGGGTCCCAAGAATTCTCTTTGCTAAACCTTCTAGAAGCTTCTGGTTGTTTCTGGAAAGAGTGCACTGGTCCAATTCTTATTCACTGTCAAGTATGTGAGTCTTATTAATGTGTGCCGTGAGCTCTTGAGGATGTCTGGGGAAGGGCTGTGGCTGTGGGTATGCAGAGTCCGAGTCCCATGCTGTTTTCAGATGCAGGGTCTTCCGGTGCTCCAGAAGTCCTCCTGTCTGTGCTCAGGGGACGCAGCACAACTCAGGCCAGCGCTGCTCCTGAGCCCACTCAGGGCTCCAAAGATAGGACCTCATTAGATGCTTACCGAAACCAATATGAACATACCCATCCGGCCTGGTGTACTCCAACCAATACCCTACTTGCCCAGCCAGTTAAATTGCTACTTGTTAGTCGGTTATCTCAATAGAAAAAAGTACACACAGTAGTTGTTCTTATCTGTGGTTTTGGTTTCTGTGGTTTCAGTTACCAAAGATCAACTGTGATTAACCACATTCTGAAAATATTAACTGAAAAACGATGGAAAATAAGTGATTCTTAAGTGTGAAATTGAACACCATTCTGAGTAACATGATGAACTCTCACACCATCCCGCTCCTTCCCAGCGGGGATGGGAATTGTCCCTTTGTCTAGTGTGTCCGTGCTGCCTGTTACTCACGTGGTCACCACCGTGACTGTTACTTAATAATGACCCCGAGGTGTGAGAGGCATGACACTGGGGACTTTAGTGTATTGTCATAATCATTCCATTTTGTTACTAGTTGTTGCTGTCCATCTCACCCTGTGCCAGGATTATAAATTCAACCTTTCTGAAGGTGTGGGGAAAGCTTGTATATAAAGATCAGCACAGTCCCCGGTTTCCGGCATCTCTGGGGTCTTGGAACACGCTCCACGTGGATCAGGGCAGACACTCTTCTTCATCCTTTTTGCCACCTTTGGGTGTGTTTCTCGGCAGCCCCCTTCCTTTCCACCAGCTCGGGGTCATCTTCGGTGAGGGCCATCCCAGGACTCCTGCAGGTGTCAGGTGTGGTCATACGTCTGTCAGCTAGCAACAGGGTTCCTTCTGCATGGCCGGGAAATTCTGCCATCATGTAGACATTGTGGCGCTACTTACGCATGACGGCTACAGTGTCACTAGGCCACGTGATCTCGTGAGACCACTGTCATAGATGTAGCCCTGTCTGCAGGGAGGGGCTCAATGTTCTGGCCCTGTGTGAGTTAGAGGATGTGCCCACCGTCGCCCCCCCCGCCCCCCGCCCTGTTGAACCCTGCTGCCCCAGTGTCACAGGCTTCCAGCCCATCTCCAGTCCTGTCCAGTCCCGGAGTCCTGCTTCAATGCAGGCCTGGTTCACAAAGCCGGGCAGGCCTGAGAATCTGCATTTCTCACAAACCACAGGGGATGTCGGTACCGCCAGTCCCTAGCCACACTCAGAGTAGCCAGGAAGGAGAGCCCTGGTGTGACACAGTGACCTTCATGGTTCTGCTAGGGGTCAGGAGAGCCATGCCAGAGCCAGGCTCTGCTCTGACACGAGGGGGCTCGCCCGAGTGAGCGCTCTTGCCCTCCTCCCCCCCGCAGCTGAAAGGCTCTGGCGCGGAGCTCACCGTGGGCTCACGGGCCACTGGGACCCTCCTGGGGTATTTGGAGGCCGGGCATGCCGCAGGCCAGCAGAGATGTCGGGCCACGGGAGGGCTGGGGCTGCTCGGGGCTGAGCGCTTGGCTGACATCCACTCACCCCGGGGAGGTTCTGCCCAGGTTGACTCTGAGATGGCACACCGTCCTCTCCTTGGGCTTCTCCTGGTGACCCCGCGAGGGGCCTGGCTGCTTGTTCTGTCGGCCAGCCGCAGCGCCAGCTGCTCTAAGGACAGGACCCCGGCAGGTGTGATGAGCAGGCAGGTATGTGGCAGCCCAGACACACAGACATGTACAACATAGTGTCTGTATGTACACGCACAGGTGTGTGCACAGGGATGTGTGCATGCAGCAGTCATGTGCCTGGATGTGTGCAGCGTGCAATGCTTGACATAGACAGATGTTGGCACAGAACATGTACGTGTATGTTGTATTTATTTGTCTATTATGTTTTGTGACACGGGATTGAACTCTTCACACTGAGCTGCATCTCCAGCAGCTTCTGCTTTTTTTGAGGGGAGGCTGCAGGGGGAGAGAGTCTTGCTAAGATGTTGAGCTGCCCCGTCTGGACTCAAACTTGGGATCCTCCTGCCTCCATCTCCCAGCATGCTGGGATTCTAGGCGTGCACCATCACACCCAGATACATTGTATACAGTTGAAATAATATGTCAGTACACAGATGATATATTCACAGATATTTATGCACCTATGTTTGGAGATGCACATGCTTTATGTATAGATTTTACATACATAATATACATACATATTATGTGCAGCTACGTATACTATAGTTACATACATGTATACATAAAAATACGTATTAATTTTTATCCTTTGACTGAAGAAAGCCTTTCTATTGGCAGACAGAAATGTAGTGTAGGTACACACATTTCCATAAAAAAGACTGGAAAGCAGTCCACCAAAACATAATTATATTTTCCCTGGTGGAATTATTTTCTCCTATATTTTCTATTTTACATATACATGTTTATGCTTATATAATCAGAACAAATATTTATATATATTTCGCTGTAGGTCTAAAATATTACACAATTTTTTTTTCTGTCTCCAATCGAATTAAACTTTCTAAAATTTAAGATTTCTAAAGAGTGGAATAAGGACTATAATTTAGAGCAAACCCTTCTGCCCCTTGAAGCCGGAGCATCTCCCCACCGCTGGATGACTTCCGAAGTCCCTCGGCCGGGTGGCAGGTCCTGCTTTGGGACTTGGCCGCCGTGTCCCCCGGCCTGGAGCAGGGCCTGCCGCAAACTGGCAGGACAGCCCTGCGAGTAGGCGGACCCTCCCTGCGGGCTCTGCGCGGACCGGAGGAGAAGGGGACAAAGGCCAGCACGGTGTCCATCAGAGGGGAAGGGGGTTTCTGCCCTTCGTTCAGGGGCGGGCGGCAAGACCAGCTGAGCGTGGGCCGGCCTGCATGTCTGAGCCTGCCCCGAGTCCACGTTTCAAAGGCGCCTTTCGGTGTCACTGGTGTGCTCGAGGAGTTGTGCTTGTTTCCTGGCACTGAACGACACACTTCACAGAGCGCCCCTTGAGATTCCGCCTTGGAGCTTGCCGTGCAGATAGCATCTGTGTCCTTTTTACGACAGCGAAACCGTGTTTTCCCGACGTCGCATCCTCCCAGAGTCGGGCCGGAGCACCTGAGGACAGCAGAGGGGACGAGAGCGCCCGGCGCGACCGACGTCCTCTGCTCACAGCTCCGCCCCGCGGGCCGTTCCCCAAGCGTTTGCGGCTCTGGGTTCGGCCTTCGCCTTCCTCCTTTCTTGTTTTCTGGGGAATATTGAAGAGCCCTGTTGAGGCCGTTCCGTTCCTAGCCGCGTGCTTGTTGGGGACCCGGTCAGGGCGTATCTGCAGCCAAACCAAGGCCCTGTCCCTGCAAGAGGCAGCCCCAAGGGAGGCAGCAGGGACCCTGAGGGCTCTGCGGACCCACCTCCGCACCCCGCCGCCAGCTTTAGCAGCTCTCAGGAGTCCTCGTGCATTTGGGGTCCAAAACCTGGCTACGTTCCGGATTCTCCAGCGCTGGAAAACCCTTTCAAGACAGTTCAGTGACGGTGCCTGTTCGACCCAGCCGGACGCCGACTCCGGGTCTCTCGTCTTCCCAGCCAGCTCATCTCTTGGCTATAACACGATGCACACGGGCAGCCAGAAACTTCTCCTGGCGTAGTTAGGTTTTCTCTGCGCTGTAATCGGTTACTGCTAGTGGAAAGCCCTCAGGCTCTCGGGAGCTGATGATTTCCTGCGGTCTGTCTCATCAGGCTGCGCTAATAACAGCGTCACCGTTATTCGTGTGTGAACGTGGTTCCCTGCAGTGTTCATGGGTTCGGAAGTCGATGGAGAAGCTCGTAAGGACACCTGTTCCCATAGGGGTCATAGCTAATTGGAGGAGAATGAAATCGGTGAGAAAACAAAGAAATCTGATTATTTCAGGCAGGCAGGATTTTGCCGCAAAGCCAGTAAAAATGGACCATGGAGATGCAGGAGTGGGGTGGGGAAGATGATCTGAGGGGCCAGCTGACAGATTCTGAGCAGTGAAGTGACCTGCATGCCGGAGACAGAGCCAGATCGGAGCACAGGGATCCGCTGTGCAGAAGTCCCAGGTCAGAAGGCCGGGCTGGGGATGAGCGTCTCAGCATGGCAAATGGCAGAGAGACCAGGCTTTGCTCTGAGGACCGTGGAAGCCTGT
The DNA here is from genome assembly GCA_004026905.1 of Hystrix cristata. Lineage (NCBI taxonomy): Eukaryota > Metazoa > Chordata > Mammalia > Rodentia > Hystricidae > Hystrix > Hystrix cristata. Next base: position 29,200 of record PVJO010011074.1, read on the forward strand.
GGAAGGCTCTAGAACAGTTTTCTTTTTGAGGCTCCCTCTGGCTGCTAACAGTAAATACAGCCGTAGGGCAGGGCCAGGTCTTCAGTCAGACACTGAGGAACAGCCCAGCCCAGGAGAGGCCCGGGGACCATGGGGTGCGCTGGGCAGGTCGCTGTAGTTGTCTGTGGGGATGGAAAAAGAAAGGAAGAGTCAAGAATGACAGAAGATTTTGACTGGAGCAGCTTGCAGGCTTGGCGCCCCTCCCCCATGCTAACATTGCCTTCAGTAAATCTCCCAGCCACGGAGTGGAATTCCTCATTTTGCACATGAGAAACCCCAGGCTCAGCGAGGTTTAAATACCTGAACAGCTCAACTCCTAAGCCGCAGAGCCCCACAGCTCTCTGCTGTGAAGCCCAGGACTTCCCAGGGACTGCCCTGCCTCGGCTGTGTGAGGGAGGCAGAATACCGGTATCACTAGGTGGCATTTCTGTGCTTTAAGAAAACTTCGGGGGCTGGGGATTTAGCTCGAGTGGTAGAATGCTTGCCTGATCCCCAGCACAAAAAAAAAAAAAAAGATTCAGAGGCCACTAAAAGATAATTTGGAATAGAACCAAATGTTGGTTTAAAATATGAAATAAGCCAAGCCTGGTGGTGCACACCTGTAATCCCAGTGCTCTGTAAGGCTGAGGCAGGAGGATCACAAGTTCAAGTCCAGTCTGGGCACCCTAACTACTTAGCAAGACTTTCTCAAAAAACTTAAGAAGGGGCTAGGGATGGAGCTCAGTCCAAAGGCCCTGGGCTCGATTTCCTGTACCATGTATGTAATAAATTTTATTAAGCCTTTCCTTTATCACTGTTCAAAATATTGTGGTGAAAATTAGGGCCTTAACTCTGGTGGGAATATAAAATGACTTGATTATTTTGGGAAACTTCAGTTGCTTACAAAGTCTGGTAAAAGCCCACCCCACCACTCGGTAGTTGTCACCCTGGGTCTTCATCCGAGGGAAATGAAACCATGCCCACGAAATGACTTTAGAAATGTGCTGGTGATACCCTAAAACTGTAGCAACCCAAATGCCCATCCCCGAGAAAATGGAGCAACACATTATAGCTAATTTGTAAGGTGGAATACTACACAGCAATGAAAAGGGATGAATCAGTGTTACCTGAATGGGTCTAAAAAAAGCCTTATGCTGAACAAAAGAGGGTAAACACATAAATGTACTAGACAATTCATTCATTGGAAGTTGAAGGACAGGAAAAATGATTCTGTGGTGGCAGGAAAGAGGCACAGAGAACTTTAGGGAAGATCCAGATGCTCTGTGCTTCATTTGAAGGGAGGAGCACACAGGCGTTTATTTCCAGAGTTTGAGCAACATGGTTGTCAAAGCCAGGGAGAGATTATGTATTTGTCAAATCTGAAGACAATAGTCACCAAAATAAGGCTTTCCAGGTGGCCCTGGTGCACACGTACCCGGACGGCACGGAGGTGGGGGCAGCAGGTCGTCCCGCTCAGGTGTCCCTCCTTGGCAAGGAAGCGGGGTGGGGTGGGGAGGGAGACAGCAAAGGCTCCACCCACATCCTCGTCCGCATGGGCTGCAGACACTCAGAACTTCCACTAGATGGCGCTGTGTCCGCCCGGGCTGCATGATTTGGAAAACCCGCTACCGAGCCAGACACAGGACAGAGGAGACCTACGGTCCTCCTGGCTTCCGGCCCGCACCTCAAACCCCACACGCTCTCTGTGGCCTGAGCCTCATCCTCATTTTCCACCAGCCCCAGCCTCGTACGACTGAGAAGTGACTGACCTGTTACTTCCGAGGCCTAACCAGCAGGTGGGCAGTGATAGTTCTTCGGTCCCCTTTGGTTCTCTTGGGTTCTGCTGGGTTTGGGGATGCTGGGAAGCCCTTTGAGGGCTTTAGAAAGGCAGCAGTATGGGAGGGAGCAGTGGCGAGATGAGCCGGGTAACAAGGCTCAGTTCTGGGGAAAGCAGTCCAGGACCTCGCAGATCGAAGTTTGACGATGATTTTTTAACCGTTTTCATTTTTCCAGCCAGCAAACTGGAGACAGTGAAATGGGCATTCACCTGGCCACTGAGTTTCGTCTTATACTTCACTGTCCCCAACTGCAACAAGCCCCGCTGGGAGAAATGGTTCCTGGTGACGTTCACGTCCTCCACGCTGTGGATCGCGGCCTTCTCCTACATGATGGTGTGGATGGTGAGTGCGTTGCTGGGTCTCTGTGGAGAGGAAAGCGCAAGGGCTGGATGGGAATAAGAGTGGGGGTTTCGGCCCAGTAACTGTATCAGCCAGCTATTGTGACAATAAGCTGTGTAACAGATCACCCCTACGCTCGGTGCTCTGAATCAGAGTGTTCATTCTGCTCACACGCCTCCAGGTTGGCTGTGATGTGATTAATTGTAGCTGGGGCTGGCTGTGCGCTGTGCTTTAAGCTACAAGAGGGTTACGCTCGACTCAGGCCGCTGGCCGGGTCCACGTCTGCTCTGTGTGTTTCTTTGCTTTGGCTGGGGGCTGCCGGGGAGGCCTGCTGTCCTGGTGTCATTGGAATGTAAGAGGGCAGGTGGGAACACTAGACGCCCTGCGTGGGTTGGCTTGCCTGACCACAGCTGCCCTGCGCGCTCGCCGGGGACACACACTGTGCCCACTCTGGTGGAGACAGGGCAGAGCCACAGGCGTGATGACTTGGGGGTGGTGCCCACGGTCGCCTCCCCCATGTGAAGTCAGCTTTTGTCCCTGTGACCAAACTCCTGAAGGAAACAACTCACAGGAGGAAAGTTAGGTTGTGGCTCATGATTTCTGTGATTTTCGCCCATGGCTGGCGAGCTCTAAGGCAGAAACACCTCCACCATGGAGGAGGAAGCCAGCTCACCCCTCAGCAGCCAGTCCGCCAAGCTGGCTGTGATGTGATTTGTTCCCAGAGGAAACAGGAAGAACCCGAGCCGAGGGGCTGGCCCAGGTAGAGCTCACGAGGTCGGCCCCATGACCCTCCCTGCAGTGAGGCCTCACCTCCGGCTTCCACGAACTCCCAGTAAGACCATCAATTATGATCTCACCAGGGGCTGATCCATTGACGAGTGCAGAACCTTCCAAAGCCCCACGCCGGACACATGGGGGCTGGCTCTGACCCACGCTCAGGGCGAGGACTTCCAAATCCTCCCTGATTTTTCTTTGACGCCCGCTGGCCAGCAAATGGCTGGCTTTATCCCTGAAAGCCTCTGTGCCTCGGGGGTGAGGGTGGGCTCTGCTGAGTCCTGAGGAATGGCTGACAGCGAGGGAGAAAGCAGGCTGAAGGAAGAGGCCTGGGCACGGCCTCCGGGTGCCCAATCCCCCAAACTCCAACTCACCTACACATGTCACACTCTGTGCAAGAACACAGTGGGCCCGTCGGGCTGGGCAGACCTCAGGCACTGCCCAGCCCCACATCTTTGTCACTCCTGGCAGCCTGTAGCTTGGGCATAGTCCTCTCTGGGCCTCGGTTTGCCCTCTAAAGAGTGGAAATAGCATAACGTTCACTATGCAGAGTTATCATGAGAGTTAAATTAACTATAAGCCATGAACATCACTTTGCCTGGTGTCTAAGCCATCATAAATTCGGGTCTTCTGCCCCAGCGTTATCTCTCCCCAGTTCCCCTTCCCCTCCCTCGAGCTACCCGCCTCGCGCAGGAGGAGCTGCCAGAAAGCTGTAAAATCGTCGCTGTGTCCCTCACCCCTGCGTTGGCACAGATAGCAGACGTCGTCCCGAGAGGGGCCCAGGCTGGAGCCTTTCCCGAGTGCTGGGCAGGGGACGTCTGGACCGGTGGGGCCCCCAGGGCCTCCGCCACCACCTCTCCCTGCTTCTTCCAGGTCACGATCATCGGCTACACGCTGGGGATCCCTGACGTCATCATGGGCATCACCTTTCTGGCCGCCGGAACCAGCGTGCCCGACTGCATGGCCAGCCTCATCGTGGCCAGACAAGGTGGGGCCACCAGGGAGAGTGGGGGGGGGGAGACTTCCTGTTCCGGGGAACCCGTGACCCCAATGCCAAGGGTGTCGTGGGCTTCCTGAGGTCAGAAGAGCAGGGAAAAGAGCGGAAGGTTCTCCCAGCATGGAAGACAGGGATGTTTTCCTGAGCAGTGTCCTCAGCCCTTCGGGCTGTACTGGTGTCCTTTTATTATTAAAAATACTAACTAACAGCCCTTGCTAACCTTTACTGACTAAGGCACTTTAGGTGCATCATCTTATTAAACAACTCTGTGAGATAGGGGCAACTATTCTCCCATTTTACAGATAAGGAAACTGAGGCTTAAAGAGGTCAGACCCGATACGTAAGACATGCCCAACTGCTACACTCCTCAAAGTGACAACTCCCAGAGGTCTGTTTTCAGCACGGAACAGGCCCTCCCCTTCTTCCAACCAGGCTCACTGTCAGCTGCCCAGAGGGACATGCAGCCTGGGTGACCTGACCCTGCTGGTGCCACTGTCCTTCCCGCCAGACTGAATTGAGGCTGGGAGGCATGTTTAAAATTTCCACTGGTGCACATTTGCAGTACATCATCATCCCACTCATCAGGGGAGCTGGTGTGTGCACACAACACATCTTCCTTCTTCTTACATCCCTTCCCCTCCGTCTCTTGGTCCCTGGAGGGATTTATTTTAAACAAACACTGTACAGCTACAGAACCGCGCGGCGTCCTCTAGAAGTCCTTCTTGGTACTGATTATCTGGAAGAAGTGAGTGCTGTGTGGGACAGTCAGAAGGTGGTGCTGAAATGTCGAAGCTGATGAACTCCTGAGCCGCTTTATAGACACCTTCTAGAGGGACGCTCAAGACCACCAGGAGTTTGGGAACCTTTTTGGTTTTCTGAGTCCCGCATGGTGAATCAGCGATGGTGCTGGCAGGCAGAGTCCGCGGCTCTGTACAGTGTGGGTTCTGGGTTTGAGCGTCAGGGTCCAAGTATGAATCCGTGATGCCCAGAGACTCAGGGTGCCCCGCGGGGCCCGCCCTGCTACACCCCTCACGGGAACCGCCGCTTGTCCTCGCAGGGATGGGGGACATGGCCGTGTCCAACTCCATCGGCAGCAACGTGTTTGACATCCTGATCGGGCTGGGTCTCCCCTGGGTGCTGCAGACGCTGGCCGTGGACTACGGATCCTACGTAAGTGGCTTCTCCGTAATGTGCCTGAAACCCAGAGTCACGTGGAGTGTTCTCAGTGGCTGTGGCCGCGGGACTTGGTCTCGGGGCAAAGGGCTGTGGAAGCAGGAACATCAAGGGGAACGAGCTCTCCTGCCCGAGTGCTTCCGAGGTCAGGCTCCGGGGGAACTTCAGGGCCCTGGAGCCAGAGTGGGCAGGTGTTTTCTGTCAAGGGCCAAAGAGTAAATGTTTTAGGTCTTGGGGACCGAGTGACGTGTGTCACAGTTTAGAATAGGAAGTGTGGCTGTTTCAATACAGCTTTATTTCTAGAAACTGGAGTTTGAATTTTTATAATTTTCACGTTTCATGGTATATTATGCTTCTTTTGATTCTTTTTCAGCCATTTAAAAATATTCAAACCATTTTAATTATGAACTGTGTAAAATCATTTCCTGGGCCAGATTTGTCCCCTGCGTCAGAATTTGCCAGCCCTGACTTTGGTGTCTTTTGCTTACTTCATCTTACTGCAGGTTAAGTGATGCGTGAGAGAGAAGCTGCAAAGATGTCCTTCAGGTTGGGCGCCGAGAGGGTGTCATCTCCTGGGTGGCCACAGGATTCCAAATAACCCTGCTAAGTTCTGCAGGATAAAGAATGAAACTTGTCAGTCAGGCTCTTATGAGTGGCCTCACATCAGCCAAACTCACAGGAGTTTGATACATAGGCTAGAATATCAACAGAGAATAGTAAGATGTGTAAATACCGGGCAGAAAGCATACTTATTTGGGGGTGATTTCTTCCCTATATTCCTGGAGAAAAGTCTTACATAAGAGGTATTTTGGAGGTTCCATGACCATCCTCAGGTTGAGTGATTCACCAGAGATACTCTCAGGGACCAGCAGCAGCTTATATTCGTGGCTGAGATTTATTACAACAAGGCGTGTGCAGTAAAAGCAGCAGAAAAAGGAAGTGCATCAGAAGTCCCGGGAGGTCAGGAGCAGAGTGGCAGTCACTTCACTCCTGGGTCACGGGAGATGTGCTTCCTCTGTGGTGGTGAACCACAGGGGCAAGTGTGAAAGTCCCCGGGAGCCTGAGGCTGCTAGGGAGGGCTAGTCAGGCCAGCACATCTGTGCCACAAGAACATCTGTGGTCAGCGAGTCTCAGAGCCCGGCACAGCCCCAGCCACCCCTCACGGAGCTCGCGGACATCTTGGCCACCAGTACAGTGTGTCCTGTCACCATGGGGGCAGGGACCATCTTGACTGCTCAGTGCCTTTGAGAGCCACATTCTCAGGGTTCTACTGCGGGCTCCCAGGGTCAGGCCGGCTCAGCGCTTCTGGAGGTCGAGGTGCTGTGTGCCGTTTTATTTGCTAGAGCAGTACTGCTACCTGTTGTGCTCCAGGCCACCTCAGATCTCAGATCTCCTGCAGAGTCACCCATTTGGCAGCGCCAGGGACTCTGCCCTGCCGAAGCTCGGGGGGTGGACCATGTTCGCTTTGTGGTTCTGCCACCTTGGAGTCCTTTCTAGCCACTCAGAAAGCAGGGACAGCGAGGGCATTGAAGTCTGTGCGGCTCATTTCTTGGTGATGCCTACAGTGATTTGTGGCTGTCTGTCCGCCTCCAGCAATACAGACAATTCACATGTACCCCACCCCGTGCAAGTAGAGATCCAGGTCATCAGTCTGGCTGTGTGCCCATGCCAAGGAGGAGAAGGACATGTGGGAAGCTGGCAGCTTTCCAGACTGGCATGTGCAGCTGGGAGTGGGATCCAGATGAAGTGTCTGCGGGCAGCCTGTCACTGCACCCATGCTGCAGGCATCCACCCTGGCAGGACCTGTTTCTGTCCCACCACCCAGAGGTGTTCATGCACTTATAGGTGGGGCTTTGCAGAGGTGGCTGGATCTAGAGTGTGTGATGCTGGGATCAAGGGTGTGTGATTACTAAATTGGTCCACTGATAGGTTTGGCATAGTTCTGAGTGTGGATAATGGGAAGACCCTCCTCGGGTGTGTGAGTGCTACCCACTGTAAAGGCTGGTACCCTGGATAGAGTATAAGGGACAGAAAGAGGGATACATGTCTCTGCTTGCTGCTTTGCTACTTTGCTGCTTGCTGCTTGGCTGATTTTGCTGCCTTCTGCCTGCCATGAACTGTTTCTCCTCTGTGATGTCCCTCTGCCAGGCTGCCCTGCCTTGGAGCCAGCTGACTATGGACTGAAACTTCTACAAACTATGAGCCAAAATGAACCTTTCCTCCTTTAACTTTGGGTGTCAGGTATTCTGTCTCAGTGAGGAGGAAAGTAACTAAGACAACAGGGTACAGTCATGGAAGGTAAAATCAGAAAATTTCAAAAACAAAACCAGAACCATTGCAGAAGTAAGCCAGATCCTCTTGCCAACTTTGACACCTCCCTGATGGAACATGGCTACCTGGCCTGAAATTCCAACGCAGTTAGGCATATGGTCTCCACAGATAGCCCCCTAGCAATCTACCCTCTGTCCTTCTCTTCCCAGCATTCTCCCAATACACTCCAGAGGACAGAACATGGAACGTGATTTGTGTATCAGTAATTCTCACGGCTATGAAAACACGCCCTTCCCAGGTTGAAGCATCTGGGTGGCACAGGGTGACATCATGAGACAAAAACCCAGGCCCCATGAGATGTTCGGCCCACATTCATATCCCATCTGACCATGATGTAATTTGGTCACTCTGGTCATTCTGCTGGAATGGTACCAAAACCACATCTAGCTCTGTAATTGGAGATCTCCTTAATCCTGGATGTGGAGAGGGAAGGCAGGAGAAGCAGCCATTCTGTGATGAGTGATGTGGCACACACGAGGGTCTCCTCAGGGGAAACTTTGGCTGGGAAAACTCTAGACAAAGTGTGTCATGTTGTATTTGATCTGAATTCTGCAGTTTCTGTCACCAATGCCAGAAAGACCTTCGTTTTCTTCCAGAGGCACAAGTATCCATTGCAGACCTCTTTTGAAAGCAGAAACTCAGGGGTATAATCCATCAGTAGTTCGTGAATCCCAGAGAAATCAAGCTTTCGCTGTATACATGGCAGGAGGTCAGAGTCCAGCTCCTTCTGCCTTTTGTTGAAAAGGAGATTTTACTTTGAATTTTAAAAATTCAAAGGAAAAGTCTCTGATTAACTCATTTTTTGATAATACCCAAAATTTAGGAACTGTTGGAAGCCATGATGGTAATTTTGTCAAAACTGTGTATTTCAGAACCCGTATGTTGTAAGTAGTGGTCACCTTTGCTTTTTGGAAGTTTGTGCCGTGGGTCAGGACTGCAATGTAAACAAGTAAGAACAGGGATAGAGTGGTGAGTAAACTGAGTCAAGTGGGTGACACCCGTGACCAGCCAAACCTGAGTCAGGTGTCACTCCAGTATTTTCCAGCAATTCCCATCAAAGCACTTGCCTTTTCCCTGGAGATGTGGCAGCCCCTCTTGTGTATTTACTGTTTCCTCTGGGCCTGGACCTAGTATGTACCCAAGAAATGTTTGTTGGAGGGACGGATGGATAGATGGATGGATGGACAGGCAGACAGATGGATGGTGGACGGATCAATGGATGAATGATGGATGGACAAGCAGATGGACAGATGGCTGGACGGCTGGATGATGGATGAATAGATGGACAGACAGATGGATGAATGGATAGATGGATGGTGGGATGATGGGTGAACAGAGAGACGGATGGATAAATCGATAGACAGATGGATGATGGAATGACAGACAGACGGATGGATGGATAGATGGATGGGCGGTCTAAGCTAAGTTTCCGTTTATTGTCCCCTCTCCTGGAGAGGCTGATACATGAACAGAGCAGAAGGAAGGAATCAGCAGGCCTGAGAAGAGAGCAGGGCCAGACTCAACAGCAGTGGACATAGCGAAGGTTCACCAAGCACCTGCTGCTCTCCAGGGCCTTGGGACACCGTGCACACAAGTGTCTCCTGTTGCCCCAGCAGCACAGTACAGGAGGGGCCGGCCGTGTGTGCACCCCGTGGCTGTGCGCAGCCGTGATGTGCCGGGTGCGTGGTGGCACGGGAACCAGTGTGTGGAGCAGAGCCTCCCTGATAGGGCACCTTGAGCATCGGGCAGGCAGAGAGCCACTTTGGCAGGCGGACACCTCATGAAGACAAGACGGGGTGGCGTGGTACAGAACAGGGGCTGGTGTCACTCTGAAGCCACTGGGCGTGTGCAGAGGGCAGGAGCATCCGGAAGAAGGGCTGCAGCGCAGAGGCAGCCTGTGTCTGAGCGGGATACGCCATGTGCCAGGCACGCAGGGGTGGAGGCGGGTCACTGGCTCATGCCGCGCTCTCCTCACCCTTTCTGCCAGGCAGGGAGCCAAGCCCACAGAGGTTCAGTCACCCCCACAGGCAGAGGACACTGTGTAGTCTTTTTCTCTGCAAAGCCGGAAAGCCCCAGGGGGAGGGAGGGGACCATGGCAGGTCCGATGGTGGGCACGGAATGCGAGGCCGTCTCGGGGATGGCATATGAGATAGGTTCCATCCCTCGGTGTGGGTTTTTGCTCCAAGACAGGACAGAGCCTGCTTGTTAAATCGAAGATGGCCTCATGAGATTCCTATGGAGCAGGAACTAGGGGAGGACTCCTCACCTCCAGATTCCCATTCTGAAAGTGCTGCAGACACCATGGGGCTGTGGTCATCCCTGCTCTGGGCCCTCTTGAGTGGCTGTTCTACCGTGGGTTCCTGGCCAAGGGTTGGAAGGACCAGTGTGGGTCCTTTCATGAGGGGTACCCTGTGCTCCGTCCCTGATCTCTGCTAAGTGGCTAGTTCCCCAAGCCCGGTGCAGGGGAGAACATTGTGCGTAGCTGTACCCTGAGATACAGAAGTCAGTCAGTGAAGTGAGCCTGGTTCCAGAAAAGCAACCAGGGGCTCATTTGCTGCCCTCCTCCCCACCTCAGCTGCTCCCAAGGGAGAGGCTCTGTTTCCAAAAGACACTCAGGGACCTCCTCCCACGTAGCAGAGTGCTAACCCCTGGACACATCTCTGTGTCTCTGACATCAGAACTGAGCGGCCCGTGTGGTTTCAATGGCTTCTCGAGACCTCTCCAGGAAGCGACTGGCAGCTCTGAAGTGATTTTTCCATCCTCTCCAGATGGAATTTCCAAGTCATAATTATGGGATAATTACCATCCGGGCAGCTGTTTGTGCCTGACATTAGGTTCAAGCATTTGGCGGTGAGGGATGATGGCCTTTTTACAGATTTTGACATTTCTTAGCACTTCAGAGCTTACTCAGAACCAGCTAGTTACCTAAGTGCCCAAAGTAGGATGTATTTCTAAAAGTCAGAGTTGAGGCAAATGCGCACTTCTTGTCCCGCCGTGATGAATGCCAGTACCGCGGGATTTAACAGAATGAAACTATCTCTAGGAGGCTGCAGGAACCCGGCACAGAGGTTACATTGCTGAATTAGGGCTTCAGATATGAACCAGGCCCAGGAAGCAATGGAGGAAGGAAGAACATCTGTCTTTCTCTGTCCAAGCAAGAGTCCACCTGACTTCAGAATCCATAGACTAACAAGCAGAGCAAACCAGAAACAGTCTCACCCCACACCTTCTGCACGGCTCCTTCGTTCTTAGATCAAGCATTCACTGGACACTTATGTTGGCTAAGATGTTCTGGCAAGCAAGGCAGACCATTCTATGCTGCTAGGACGGCAATGAGGAAGAGCCAAGTGCAAGAGCAATTCTGGGCTATAAAGCACACTCTTCCACAAGCGTGCTGTGTGGGGATGTGGCAGCGTGTGGCAGGCGGGCCCGGGGCCTGGGACTCTGGCGAGAAGAGGACGCTTATCCTGAGCATCTGAGATGATCGGGCTCATGGGTAGAAAGGAGTGAGGAGACCTTTGCTGAGTGGAGGGACCAAGGTGACAGAACTTGGTAACCGAGGGGCCCAAAGCTGCTCCTGTGGCTGGGGGAATAGTGGGGAGTGACAGAGTGGAGGGATGGGTGTCGGGAAGCAAACCAGGGACAGAGAGGCCACTTGGTGAAGAACATTGTAGGCCATGGAAATGGAAGAATGAAGGGCATTCAGGAGAAGAAAGACTCTGACAGCTACATGGAGAAAGGGTGGGAGCCAGACAAGACCAATGGCAGCAAGACCAGCTGGGAGGCATTTGCATGAGAGAGGAAGTAAAATGACTTGGATTTGGACAGTTGTATTGGTTACCTGTTGCTATCATAATGCTATGTAACAAAAAGCCCCAAAACTCAGTAGCATACATCCATTAGCATAACTTTCTCACCCTGCATCTGTAGGGTGAAAAGGTTTTTGCTGATCTGGGGTTAGCTCTGAGCTTCAGGTGAGTCTGCTCCTAGTGTCTCATCTTTGGACCAGTGGCTTCTTCCTGAGACGCACTCTCCTTATGAAGAAGGGCAGGGGCACCAGAGGCCACACCCACTCCGCCAACACATATCCAACTCCTGTCTGCGGTGGACTTACTGATCTCCAGTCGGCCAAAGCATATCCCAGGGTCAGACGCAAGCTCAGGAGTCTGCCCACTGCAGGGTGACAGAAAGTGTGTGGGCAGAGCACCTTCCACAGGGGAGACGGGGAAGCAGCAACTAACTGTGGCAGGAGCAGCAGAGAAGTTGGAGAACGGTGGAAGGTAAGCAAGAGGCTGCAGAAAGAGAGAGAGCGGGAGCTGGTGGTAGATTCAGCCTCAGCCCCTGAGCATCTATTAACCAGGAAGTGAGTCTAGAGAGACGAAGACGGGGCTGTGCAGGGGTATGCTGGCTGTCATGGAAACTGGATGTTATTCGGAAGGCCCTTGAGGATTTGATCCATGTAGTTCAATTTCTATGCAAATTACGGTTTGCATAGAAAGTGTACGGTTGTGTGTAATGCTGCTTGGAAATGCATTAGAAAGCAGGAGCAAGAGAGGACAGCAGGCAGAAAGCTGAAGATAAGAGATGGTGCTGGTGTGAGCGAAGGTGCTTGGAGTGTAAGTGGAGATAAAAAGAGATTTTTTTAGGGAAGAATCGATCCCATGTCCTGATGGAAGGGACAAGAGAAAGGAAAATCAGAGGTAACTTCTGGTTCTTTGCTGGAGTAACGGAAGGTATCTGGGGCCATTACTGGAGGGGACAGATAAGACAGGCAGGACACACTGAAGAAGAGAGCAAAGGCCCGCTTCGTGCGGGTGACGCTCATGTGCTTGAAGGCCGCCCAGTGGAGCTGTCCTGGAGGCAGAGGAGCGGTGGGTGGAAGCCTTGGGTGAGGGCTCCCTCGCAGGGACCAACCGGGAGTTGCAGCACAGATGTGGTTTTTAAAGGATGGAAGTCATAAAGGAAGTAAATGCAGATGGAGAGGAGAGCCCCAAACCGCATCCTGGTGTTGGATGGAAAACTGCCTGATGCAGGAGCCTGGGGCCGGCTCAGCCAGAAATGGGGGTTGGAAGGAAGCTGCAGGCCCTTCCCAGCGTGCTCTCCTCAGTCTGTCACCGCTGCTGGAAGTCAGCGTAGTGACAGAAGGCCGCTCGCTCCCAACCAGTCTGCAGGCTTCCTTCAGGACCCGGAGAGGTGATTTGGGGTGCCTTGCTGATGTGATAACATCAGCCTCTCAGAGTTGCTCCTGCAGAGCTGCAGAAACACCACCCGGTCCCCTTCAGTCTTGAACCCTGGATTTCAGCCTCTGGGTTAGGAAGATGGGGTGATGTTTGGGGAAAGGAAGGATCGTTACGGACCCTACCATGGCGGGACTGAGCTGCGGAGCTGATTGGGTCTTGCTGTTCGTCACTATTCAGGACCCCAGAAACTCCTCAGTTCTGAGATGGGGACTCAGGTGGGGAGGGCGTTCCGAGCAGCAGGACAGTGCAATGTCACAGTAGGACGTCAGGCGGACAGGCACAGCCAACATCGGCCACATTAACAAGCCAGTCACCACTGTGGGCTTCTGGAGCCGAACCCCAGGGGGACTGCTGGGAAATGGGTGCGGCCTCACATCTGCATGACCCTATCTGAAGGCTGTGGGAGCTGGGGTCTCCTCACTCTTTCCAAGTCACTGTGGGAAGCAGGTTCTAGGGCAGACGGTGTGGCACTTCCATGTTCCAGAGACAAGTTCTTGGGTCCTGGATGCTGGGAGCATTTGGCAGCACCCAAAACTGTGACCTCCGGGTTAGGGATGTGGGCAGTACAGCAGTTTGAATATGTCCCAAAAAGCTCATGCATTGGAAACTCAGTCTCCCGAACAGCACGTTAATGACATCTGGAAGTGGGGAGGTGTTAGGACTGGGTGAGGTCACTGGGGTGGGCCTCACGGTGGCACCAGGGGCTTTCCCAGAGAGGAAGCAAGATGTGCATTAGCACGACTGCTCTGTCTCACAGGGTGAACCCTGCACCAGGTCGGGATGCAGCAAGAGCCTCCCTGGTGCCACTCCCTGCCGTCTGGAGCCATGAGACAAACGGCCATTCTTTGGGCATCGCCAGGTCCCGGGTGCTTTGTCACAGCAACTGTTAATGGCTGACAGCTGGGAGACAGTGGCATCTGCTACTGTTGTTCCATGGATCTTACAATTCATTCAAGACTTTAACAAAAACGACAGGCAGGAAAAGCGCAGCTGAGACTTTCGACGCCTCGAGGTGGAGAGGAAGCCCTGACTCTTCTCTTGTGCCTGGCAGGGAAACTCGGAGTCTGAGCTCGGACTGAAGTGCCTGCTTCACCCTCAGCAGCATCGCAGCTCACACAAAATGCTGTACTTGCCACGCGGTGCTTGGGGGAAGGAAAGGACCAGGGATGCCAGCTGTTGGGAAGTCACTGCTTTTCTGTGACTGCTCACTTTCTCACCCCTTCGGGCTGTTCGGGGAAAGAGAGTCCTGCCCGGTGATATCACCCGACAGAAGCCGAAGTTGGGAACATCCATTCGGAAATGACACTTGAACAAGTGCCCAAACCACCCGAACACAAAAGGCAACACGAGGCGCAGTGTGTGTTCCAGATCTTTTGTATGTTAGCAAAACTCCAGGGGCTTCTTCGTTTTCCAGAAGAATTTCTTGGTTGGGTGGAGCTGGCCTCACAGAGGAGATAGGGAAATCAGACAGCTCTAGTCTGGGGCACTGGGTCCCCAGCTGCAGGCGAGTTCGGGGTGGTTTCCTGAGCAGCACTGTGTGGAACAAGGCATGACCAGGTCTCTACAACTAGAAACACACATTCCCTGTGGGCTCCGTTCCTGTGGACTCTGGAAGCAGTGGCCTGTGTTTCCTTTCCAGCCACTGCCAAGAGGGAATTGGAAGATCAAAATGCATTTTCTGAAGGTAAAAATAAAAGCGGCATTAAAGGTCAGGACTGGACGACTGGAAAGACCCCCACAGGCACAGCGCAGCTTTGCGTGAGGGGTTTCCCATCTGCACTTCTGTGCCTCGTGTCTGTGGGACAGGGAGTGGGGAGACAGCACAGCTGCCCCGTGTGGAGCTGGGGCGCACTGTCGCTTTCTGAAGCGATCCTGAGTGGAGAAGGGGTCAGTGCTGTCGCCTGGCACAGCAGGCCTCAAGGAACTGGCTTTGCAGCCACCAAGGAGAGTTCTGCGGAAGTGTTTCCTACTCACTGCGGTCGAAGTTACCTGCACACGTGCATTTTTAGAACTCACCTTGTCAGAAGGAGGATCTGTGTGCTTTGCTGTGGGCAGGTCACACCTCAAAAGAAATGGTGCCCTCTTACAGAGACCAGGCTGGCTAACCCTCGTCATGGTCGATCTCGCCACCAAAACCTCCATTCTTGCCGTGTGCCACCCAGTCTCACTGCCACCTATCACTCACACACACACCTGCATGCTCAGCATCTGTAGCAGGTGCCTGCCCAGAATGTGTGGAGGCAGGGAACAAGGTTCTGGGATGAGGGAAACTCTGGACCTTGGTATCTACACTCAGGGCATTGGTGCCCAGGCACAGGCAGGAGATGAGCCCCGCGTGAGGGGAGGCGAACTTGAACTTGGGGCAGGATGGGCAGAGCACAGGTGAGAAGGAGGTGAGTACACCACCTGGCTGGACTGGAGGTCCCACACAGGGACAGCAGCGTGCCGGGGTGGGAGGGACAAATGGGTGAATTGCTCCCATTTGGAAAGGTTCCAAGTGCCCAACAATAGAGAAGGGCTCTAAGGTGTGGGATGGTGATCTGGGCCCCTGAGCAGAGCCTGGAGCCAACTTCCTTATCTTTCTCAGTGTATCCTGTTGGTGAGAAGGTGCCACACGGCTGCTTTTCATTTTGTTTTTGAACTATGAAAGCCACACACTCTACGAGCCCCACACCCGAAGCAGTTCACATGTCCATCAACAGGAGAATTAAACAAACCGTGGTTTATTTATACTGTTGCGATATAAAAATAAATGAGCCAGGCCTCAATCAACACCACGAAGGAATCTTAACAAACTGTGCTGGATGAAGGAACGCTTACTCCAAAGAGCACACAAAGTGGGTCTCCAGTACAGGCCGCCCCACCCGCCGGGGAGGTGCAGCAGTGTGGCCCAGAGGGACCAGACGCAGGACCAGAGGGCAGAGGGAGCTCACTGAAGCTGAGGAGGGCTGCGGGTCACAGAGGGCTTTCGTTACCTGGAGGCATGTGTTTCTCAGGATCTGTGGGATGGTGCGATTGTGATCTGTGAATTCCACCACGTGACAATTGCACCTAAAAATAAAAGGCACATAACTACAGCTGAATGCTGTGTAATGAGAGGCAGGCGGTCCTGTTGAAGGATGGAGGATCCTGGTGTCTGTCAGTTACTCAGAAGTTCAGCACAGAATAACACGGTGTAAGTCTTGCAACTTTTCTGAATGCTTAAACATTTTTATAATATGTTGGATTTTAAAACAAGCTATACATGCGCATAAAAAATAACTCAGGGAGGGGAGACAGAGAATGGTAGAGAGGGTATATCACTTCTGGAACATTATCCCGGAAATATCAACCAGCTCGTAAAATATGACCATCAGAGTCTCATCCCCAGAGCCCCTGAAGATCAAAAGAAGAGGATTTAGATTTGGGACTTTCTCTAGATCTGTGGTCTTTAAATTGTGCTATGTGTCGGAATTTCTTGGAGAGCTGTTACACATGGAAGGCTGGGTCCTCACCCCAGAATTCCTGACTCAGGGTTTCTGGGATCATGCATCCCTCACAAGTTAGCCGGAGACACTGCTGCCCCTGTTCCAGGACCTCCGTTTGAGAACCTCTGCTCTTGAGGACCCCTTCTGTTTCAGGGCAGCCTCGCGACCTTGACCAGGGGCAGAAGCAGTCTCCTCTCTACAGTGCGGGAGAAACTGTGACCTTTATTGGCCAAATCAGACCCCCAGAGCTCAGCTTGCTCTGCCCAAGACTGCGGACACTAATCACCTGTAGCTCTTCAAATTAAATTAATTAAAAATAACCAAGATTAAACATCTCACACTTTCATTCAGCAGCCGCTAGTGTGTACTGGCTGCCACTTTGGAGAGCACAGATATGGAACATTTCGATCATTGCTGAAAGCTCTGTTGAATAATATTGTCTGTAAGAATTCCAAAAATTGTATCGCCATGAAATACGTTCTCCCTAAAACCTTCTAGTAATGGTCAAAAATGGAATTTTAACTCTTTCCTCTTCTACACTTACATATATATATTTTATATATATATATATATTTTTTATATATATATTTTATATATATTATATATATTTTATATATATTATATATATTTATATATATATTTATATATATATATTATATATATTTTATATATATATTTTATATGTATATTTTATATATATTTATATATATTATATATTTATATATATTTTATATATATTTATATATATTATATATATATATTTTTTTTTATATATATATTTTTATATATATATATTTTTTTATATATATAATCTCATTCACCTGTCCGGTCAATATAGGGAAAGAACACAGACATTTTAATGTAAAAATATAAAAAGTTGATGTGATGAAATTCACCCTAAAAGCTGTATGAGTTCGAGAGAGCAAAGGCTCTCCGGAAGTCAGATTGACAGGGCTGTTGTGGGGACAGTGAGGATCACGCAAGACATGATGCAGAGTTTCAGTGGTCTTGGGGCTGGGGTCAAACTGGGGCACCCCTGGTTGGTGAAGGTAAGGACCGGATTGGGCTGAGAGTGGTCAAGACAGGACAAACCTTTGTTTCTCAGAAAGCATGCATCCCAAGTTCAGCTTCAGCACACAGCAGCCAAGGCTGCCTGCCCTACACTAAGCAGCTGTCTTTTGGGGACATCTGATTGTCTGACACTCTCTTACAGATTCGACTGAACAGCAGGGGGCTCATCTACTCTGTGGGCCTGCTCCTGGCCTCCGTCTTCGTCACGGTACGTGTGCAGCACTTTCCTTTCTTGAGTTCATGGGTTTGTCCCTTCTCCAGGCTCTTTGGTGCACAGGGCCTGTGGCCCTCCAGATATCCCATCTCTCACGAGAACGGCTTCCCCTCTCTGACGGCAGCCCGGCCTCTTCCCAGAAACAAGGCCACTCCTCGTGCCAAGCCCAAAGCCTCTCTCCAAAGCAAGGAAAGTCCCACGCTTCCTGCAAAATTAACCGTCAATGGTAGATTCTAATTGCTTGTTCCAGGTTATAAAACATCTTCATAAATCCATGGGCTAATAATATATTTTATTCTGTGCACTTTTTATACCATTCTACTACCTTGGCCGTTGTTCCCATTTGTGTAATTTAATATTCTCATTTCTACCAATGTGCTCGGTGGGAGCAAACTCACACCAACACAGAGACTGACCACAGGAAGTGTCCAGTCACATACCCCATGCTGCTGAATTTTCACATCCCTAAGTCTTGAAATGTGATGTGCTTTTTTCCTTAGTGTTTCAAGGAACTTTTCACTGAATTTCACCAATTTCATGCTGTTATTGTACGCGTGCTGGAGTATGGGACTTCAGAAAGGTGGTCAGGAAGCAAGAGAGATGACTTAGGCTGTGATCTAATGTCAGGATTTTAGGACAGCAAATACTGCTGACACACAGGTGTGAATTCACACAGCGCATTCTCTCATAGCTTAGGTTCCTTGGATCTGGTGTGAGGCAGAGTGTCTGTACTTTGAATAGCCGCACATTCTGCCTAAGGCTTTGCTTGTTTGCTTTCCCTCTGGAACCCCATGAGGCGGTCGCTAACGTCAGCCCCAGGCCAGGTACAGAAGAAGCACAGAGGCCCAGAGAAGCTAAGGACTATGAGTGGGCTGGGCTGTGGCTGGGCCATCGAGCAGGCCGGGGTGGCACTAGCTGCGCTGTTGAAATGTGGTTGCTGAAAGAGAAGTGGGCTTGGGGAAGAAGAGCGGATTTAGACATCTTTAGTTCACAATGTCTATTTCCCCTTCGAGGAAGGAGAGGATGCCTGGGCATTAGGGACCCATTTAAGGTCAGTGTTGCAAATTTAAAGCGAGACCAGGTGGCCCTGGCTGGGCACTGTCTTCCAGCCTCAGTGGCCAGCTGTGCGGCTGCAGCACGTCTCAGTGACAGAGCTTGAACCGAAGTGCTGTGGCTTAGACACAAGGACAGCGAGGGAGAAAGGGGCCAGGGAATCGTGGTAGGGAACGGTCTGGGCACGGAAGGCAGGTGAGGAATGAGGTACAACCAGGGAAATCCAGAAGGTTTCCTTGAATTGTAAGTCATGGGGCTTCAGAGGCATAGGAGTTGGGGTTCCAATGGGCGTGAGCTGGAGGAACCGAATAGCAGTCAGGAGGCGGGAGCTTGGTGCTGAGGTGGCAACATGTGCTGCCACTTTGGGTAGCAGTAGTGGAGCCCAGCTTGTCCCATGGATTCCTCCAAATGGCATGGGCAGTACCTGGAGTGGACGGTAGCCCGCGGCTCCGTGTGGACACCGGGCAGCTGATATGTGACCAGGGCTACTGAGACACCGCATTTTTCATTTTATTTCACTTGAAGTTCAGTGTGGCCAGCGTGCACAGTGCAGGTCTTGGGTGTGGCGGAGGTGACTGACTGTCGCAGGGAAGAGGACAAAGCTTGATAGAAGAGGGGGCAGGAAGTCCCCTCCATGGTGTTGACATCACTGAGGATGACGGCAGGATGCAGGGTGGAGAGTGACAGGGATGTCAGTGCCAAGATGTAGGGCGACCAGGGTTGCATGCTGCCTGTGACCCACAGGGACCGAGGATAGCTGGACAGAAGGTGTGAGATTCCGAGGTCGGCGTTTCTAGGGAGGAGTGAAGGAAAGTGTCTTGGAAGGAGCAGCAGAGTCAGGGGACACATTCGTCACTGTCCACATGAGGAGGGGGAGAGTCCTGCTTCTTAGAGGGAGCTGAGCGAGGCCCCCCAACAGGGTACCATGTCTCCCCAGGGGGGCTGTCAGGGCAGGATGGTGGGGACAGGGCAGGGCTGCACACGGAGGATGGGGGAAGCTGGGGGTGGGGAGCCCAGGCCCTCTTTGTCTACTTGTCCTGTCACCTTCACCTTCTAAAGTCCTCCTGCTGCCTGACATTCTGGGCTGCTCTGTCCTTGATTTTGCCACCCTCTGACAGATGACTGCAGCCAGACACTGGGCCCCTCTGAGGTCCTGGACAGCTGTCCCCCTCCCCAGCACCGTCTGACCCTCTTTGTGTCCCCAGGTGTTTGGCGTCCATCTGAACAAGTGGCAGCTGGACAAGAAGCTGGGCTGTGGGTGCCTCTTCCTGTACGGTGTGTTCCTCTGCTTCTCCATCATGACAGAGTTCAACGTGTTCACCTTCGTGAACTTGCCCATGTGCGGGGACCACTGATCACGGCCACCGCAGAGGCCCGCTGGGCTCTTTCCTTCTGTGCAATACGAGACCGGCTGCCCCCGAGTCACGAGGGCCCTGGGGCTGCAGCGCTGTCTCTTCCGTGCTGTCCACAGGCCTCCGCTCCTGCCCCGGTGGCTCTGGTGTCCCCGCCATGTCCCTGGCTCCCTGCCTCCAAGTCCTACCTCCCACCGCCCCACCGTGTGAAGAGGTCCAACACCCACGTGAATTTCCAAGCTCCATTTCTGAATGGTGACTGAGATTCTAGAACAAAACTGGCTGCTAACTGGCCCTAGCCAGGCACAACTTACTACGGTCCCTCCTCCTTTTTTAAGTTATTTGATGGAAGACTACCCTAATTTATGACCTGAGACTGCAGAAGACAGAGAGGAGAGGGCTCACGGGTGACAGGCAGCGTTCGGGATGGCGTTGGCTTGGGAGGCGAGTCCTAGGTTGCTGGGTTTAGGGGTTGTTTTGTTTTGGGGGGCTCCCCCTTCTATTCCTTTTCTTCCTGAGGTAGCGGACTTCCCTTGCACCTTCTCTCACTGGGCTCTGGATCGGTAACACAGGTGGACTGTGTGTCCGCAGGGGCGACCCCAGTTCCACCGAAGTTGCATGGCTTAGTGCTTAGTCCAGGAACTGCTGGGCTGGCTGAGGCCACTGAGGACAAATGCATGACATTTTCTGCCCTAGGACACCTGGCTAGTGTCCCCAGGCATTACCTAGGGGGCACAAGGTGTTGGAGGAAGAAGAGCACTTCCCATACCTTCCCTCCGACCATCTCCGCCTCATAGGTTCTTTCTAGTTTTTCAAGCAATAGTTCTAGCCGACCTGAGGCCTCGGACCCGGGGCCCTGGGGAGACCGTCCATCCAAAAGGCACCAGGCAGCACCCAGAGGCTTGCCCCACGTGTGAGACCTTGAGATATGCTCTTGTTGCTTGGCATTTGGGGTGACAGGAAGTGACCCAGAGGCCACCACTGCTATCCATGCAGGAGTTACAGACACTGGTTTCTTGGAAAATGGAGAGAAGCGCGTTTTTGCACAGACCTCGTCAACTGAGTCCCAGTTTGCCACTTGGTACCGAGTACACTGGACCCTGACGGCTGGCTCTTGGGCAGACGTCCTGCCTCGTGATGCCACCACCAAGCCAGCCTGGCTCCACCCTCCCCTCCTGAGGGCTGGCCGAGGAAGCGGACCCCGGGAAACCACAGAATGTGTTCAATGTGGACTCGCTCTAGGGCATCCGTTGTTGTGAGGGTTTTTGCCAATCACTGCTCAACAGCCCTGCTCTATTTTATATGATGCTGAATTATTATGCAGACTAATTCCACCGAGTTGAGACCCACCTATGCTTGTTACACTTGTATTTATTGAAACTGTGGATTCTTGCCCGTGCTGTCCCTTGCATTTACTTTAAGCACTGATCACGTAGCCCATTCATTCGGTATGGTTTTCCCAGTCCCTTGTACACATTCTGGTATGAAATGTAAAAATAACCTGCTACCAATGGGTTGAATGTTTCTGGCTGGGGTGCAGGCCAAGGGCAGCGTTAGCCAGGGTGTACCTGCCCAGCCGAGGAGCGGGATTGGAGCCCACCCATCTGGGCTCTGGGAGCTGAGAAACACTTACTGATTCTGTTGCACATTTTGCACTGGTTTATGGCGATTGTTTTCTTGGATGGATAGTGTAAAATAAACTTCTCTGTTCTGTATCCTCCCTCGAGCGGAGTACGTTACTTTCTCCCCTGGAATGTGGTCCATTTCCCAGCAAGGAAGGGAAAATGATCGCAGTGACTGGGCGGCCAGGGATCTATGCTGCTACTGTTTTGGGGTTGACTCACCCAGGAGGCTTGTGTCCATCTGGCAGGTTGCAAGAATGAAGTGAGGAGTCATGAGTCCTCTCCAAATCTAGACGGGACTTGGGACTGTGGTCCTGTCAAAGCATAGAATACAGGTGACTTTATCAATAAGCCCAATGTCTTGCTGTTGGCATTCGGCAGTGGTCAAGTTCTGCCTCCCTTCTGACTTCACACATTCTTCAACATGACTGTGAAGACCTCCCTAAGCCAGTTCCTTAAGAGACAGAAACACATAGGTGTTATAAGCAGCGTTCTGATCCTATGGGACACTCAAGAAATAATTACCTAGATCTAAAGTTGGTAAACAAGCCATGTTTCCTCCTGAAATGCAACATAATTTATTTATGGGAAGCAGGAGAAAAGTAGCAACTGTAAGAAATAAAAAAGGAGCGACTTGCAGCAGGGACAAGCTTTGTTAAGATAAAGACCCAAGCGGGGCCCTGGTCCCAAGTGTCAGAACAGCAGCTCTTACAGAGTTTAGGGGCTTATAAGGGGAGGCAGGGAAGGAAGAAACCAGAAACAGTCCTGGGACCAGGTCATCCGTCTCAGTCAATGGCCACCGGTCCGTTTCCTGTTTGTGCAGAGTTGAGGGCTTCCTGGTCTGGAATAGTCTGTTCTACATACAGGAGTCAGGCAAGGCCAGTTAATTAGGGTGACTGGCATCATTACAAGGCTAAGGGAATGTGGAGATGGTCAGAACGCATGGGAAGATGTACTTTGGACTTTTCCTTTTGACTACTAATTCACAGCATCTACTTTATTGAACTGTTTAAAAATGTATATTCCTTGGTTTTGGGTAATGGTAGATACTTAGCTTTAAGTGATTATATCTTAGGACATTTTGCTACTATATTTGTATAGTCTACAAACAGACCTTGGATGTGGATATTTTCATTATGCTGATTGGTGCTTACGAAACATTAGATCCTTTTATATGAAATTGTTAGGACTAGCTTTTATTAATTTTACTTAATTTTAAGCAAAGACCTTTGTTCAGAAGCTTGATTAAAAAAAAAAAAACATTTTCTGTGAAATCTTTAAAAACTGCAGTTCAAGTCTCAATTTCTCAAAGTAAATATCCTGGGATTAGACAGTTTCCCTGTTTCCTCCATCCAGATTTCCAGGCTAGGAATTGTGAGAATGAGGATGTACCATATTTCTGCCCAGGTCTCAGCCGTGCATGGTTAGGTCTTGAGTTGCTGGTTAAGAATGCGGTTTCCAGTGAGCTGGCTGCCTAATGGAGTGAAACTGCCAACATTGCCATTTTCACAGCTTCCACTATGCTGGGAGCAGAGCGACGTTAGGATGAGGCTGGGAAAAGAACTTTCAGCGACACTGCAAACTTGGCAGTGTTGCTGACAAGACCCTCGCAGCAGTCTTCCGAGCTGGCTGCTTTAGTTCCCTCCGCAGCCTGCGTCGTCACACACAGAGGGACAGGCCCCACTGTGGAGCATGCCTACTCGGCCCCTCTGCGCTCTCATTTTCTGGGGACTCTGTTCCCAGACTGGCCCAGGCTGGCTGTGGTCACTGCCAGGACACATCTCAAGTGGCCCCAGAGACTCCAGAGGCCACACTAGGGGACAGTTCCTGGCACACTGGAGAAATGACTCCTGCTCCTTAGAAGGAAAGTGCTGGCCCTACCTCTCCAGGGACAGGGCATTTCTGGAGGAACATGTCTTGTATTTCTCTCCAAAAAGACAGAATAAAGGAGGGGGCAGGGGTCTTTGTTACGTGTTCCTAAAACTTGCGCTGCAAATGATGATAGTGGATAAACACACATTTGCACACTATTTTGTGACTGTAGATCCCAAACAGTAAACTTGAACTCATTTTAAACACTCACACTTCTAGTAAGAGCCTAAATGTTTGAAGGGCTGATAATACCGTAGCATGCAGATGGTTTTCAGTTGTGCTGTAAATTAAGAATAACATCCGGTTGCGATAACTGTCATTAGATGTGGCTTTAGAATTCTACATAACGATTCATGGAGATACTCCAATTGCTGAACAAAGGGAAATTTGTGATGGTCAGGTACTTTTCTCAACATTTATTTACTTTTACCTTTTCAGAATGGGATAATTAGCCCACTGATAACTCACCCGGTAGTTCTGACCTATAACTGTCAACTATTTTGAAATATATGGGATGTTTCTATATTGGATTTTGTGGAAGCCTTATATTAATTAACGAGCCTCGTTATTTTGATGATTTCTGTAGTGGCTGCTCAATACGTGACACATGCATATGCAGGCCAGCTGTCTGATAAAAAACCATAGGAAAATAATTCATCTTTGAAATTTTCCCAGATATTCACCTGTTACACAACTGCAGGTGGAGTTGGCAAATTTTCTCTGATAAATACAAAGTTTAAAAAGTTCCATATTTATCATACCATCATTCAGAGATGTGGGCACTGCTGAGATGCTAAAAGAGTTACGAGCTGAGGCCATGGTGGGAAATTAGCAGTGTGCATGAGATAAATTCCACCATGTCCCAGAACTGATTTCACATTAACTCTTTCCATAGTTTCAGAACGTAGGGCAGAGTGGAAAAAAATGAAACTCCACCAACATTTCTCAGATGGTTTACTGTGGTTCTCAGGGTATTTATTCCCTTAATAAAGCATATCCAATAGTCTCATTAATTTAAGAAGTTTTTACTGCACTTCATTTTAACAAACGTTCTTGCCAAGTTGTAGAGATTTTGAACATGGAGGGTATATGTAGTGAGTTCTCCTTGTGACTTGGCCTTTGTTTTTGTTACAGGTAGAAGTGAAGGCATGATTTAATATTTTGAGTTTGGCGTACATATCATTTCAGGACTTTTTTACTTGAATTAACTTGAATAAAATATGCATCTACACATAGTTTATTTTTATGTGATTTCCAACTCATCCCATTTATCGAAAGCTGAATTTGGCGATGTTCTCTCTTCTGGTTGCTGGGATGATCCGTCCAGTCACTGGTTCCAGAGCACTCCACGGCCAGCTTGGGACGAGATGCAATGAAGAGTGTCAGAACCCCTGAAGTGCCGCCTGTGTGCGTCTGAGCCCTGCCCGCTGGGCATCCCTGAAAAGAGGTGTACGGTACTTGTGCATGGAGGTTCTTTCAGCATGAAAGTAACATTTTTTAGTTCTTCCAGGAAAAATTAAAATGAACTCCATTCAGTTTCATATCTTTCTTTTTGAGATAACTCAAACATTTCTTCTCCTTTCCAAGATTGATGAAGGATGATTTGTTTTTCAGATGCGAGATACTGAACCCTACATCTTCAAGCATCATCGCTCTCACCAGCAATGGGCCTGGACCGCAATGCCGACTGCTTTGTTCTTAAGACAGTTTATTTTGTCCACTGGTGTAGGTTTCTGACGGATAATTCCACCATCTAAAAACTCGTTATCAGCTACAGGCATGGTGGTGCATGCCTGTAATCCCAGCACTTGGGAGACTGAGGCAGGAGGATTACCACGTGTTCAAGGCCAGCCTGGAGAACATAGTGAGTTCAAGACCAGCCTGAACTACAGAACGAGACCGTGTCTCAAAAAAAAGAAAAAATTCATTGTCAGAGCACAGTTGCTTAAATATTCTAGTCAAGTTGGTCTATACAAAATTCTATTACCCACCTTTATCACTCTTATTGTCTAAATCAATGTTTTCAGTCTTTTTCGTGCTTCAGAGTTGTTGGGAGATTTATTTTTATTTTTATTAGTACATATTTGCAGTACCTAATGATTACATTCATCATGGGGAGTTGGTACATGTACATAATGTATCTTAATTCTTTTTACATTCCCTTCCCCTCCCTTCCTCCCTGTTCCCTTCATCTCTTGGTCCCCTTCCCATTATTGCAATACAGATTTCTGGGCTCTGCCTCTGAGTTTCTGGCTTAATAGATCTAAGGAGAAGTCCAGGAATTTGTAGTTTTCACCAACTCCCAATACTAATTGCTTCTGGGTGTGGGGTCCACTTTAAGAACTACTGGTCTAAATCAACTTTGCCCATAAGGCTCTCACCCCTGTCATTGGTTTACAGTTCATGGAAAATGCACACACACACACACACACACGCGCGCATTATTTCATTCTTTCAAAAATGTTTTCCTTTCTACTCCCACTGAGAGCCCCATGGCTAAAAGTAGAAAAAGAAATGTATTTGGTTCTTCCTAATGAACATTTCCTATCATCCTACAGTCTCTCTGCTTCCAACCAAAAACAACTTTGAAATTAAAACCAGACCAGAACAAAGGAAATGGCTTAAAATGAAGACAGAAGAAAGCCATGGTTCTGGCTGGAGTGTACAAAATGCAGACCTGGAAGCAAGTGACCACCAGTTTCACTCAAGGTGAAAGAGATTTACTTGTAAACTGCAGGAGGAAGTACCAGTGGGCATATACAGGTTTTCTGTAGGGAACTCCCGTCTGCACATTACAATCATGGGTAGCTAATCTCTTCATCTAAATTCTCCTTTGATGCAAATCAATCCAGCAAGTATTATGCTGGGGCTCAGAAGAGAAATAAAGGGCTTGCCCCAGAGTGGGCCACCAAAAGCTTTGGATAATCACACGTGCCCCACTGTGGTCCTGTTTAAGAAACAAGAGCAGAGCAAACCTGACCACACACTCGCCTGAGATTCAGAATCCTCCGACCACAGACTGTGGTCCAGGGTTAGCTCCCCAGCGGAAATGACCGAGCGTCCCTCGGGAGAGGCTGGTCTGGCTTGTGCCTGAAGTCAGACAGGCCTTAACTCGGGCCTGGACTCTTGGCTACGCCACCCAAACTCGGGACGCACTGTGCTCCAGATCAGATGCTGTGGAAAAGGCACCCGTCATAAGCGGTGGTCAGCCCAAAAGTAGGGCGGTGTACCTCGCCCATCACTGTGAGCAGCTCTTGTCCCAGAGGCAGCCCCTTCACCCTGGAACTGGGCCTGTTCGCCGTGAAACCCGCTGTGCCTCCACACACGTAAACGCCAGGCTCTCCTTCCTTTCTGTTTCCAAGACAGAATTTCATCTTCCAACCGAATCTTCACTACTAACACTTCCTGGGAGGGAAACAAGAAATCTGAAGAACGAGATCTACACCAAGAAATCCACTCATCTGTTGAAAATGAGGCAAATCAGTTACTCAGAGGCCATTGGTGTTGAACACATGTGGGTGGATGTGGTAGCAGAATTATTTGCATCACTGTCAAAGGGAATCTAATACAATTCCAAATCTTCAACTCTGTTTGGTCATTCATTTTGGAAAGGATTTATGTCATGTTAGTGTTTTAAACTGGATTGGCTAGCTACCCAGAAAGCCCTCGTGGGTCTTGGCTTGCTCTCCAAGCGTCCTCTGTACGTCTGATGGCCACCAGAAGGTCTGAGTTGAGTTTTTATTTTTCTCTTTGCCTACATTTAAAATCCACTACAGTGGTACCTCAGTTCACAGACTCAATTCTTTCCACGATTCTCATCACAAAGTGAACTGGAAGATAAATGAATCTAATTTCCCCATAAGGTCAACACAGAACCTAACCACTGAATTTGATTCGGTTCTCGTCTAATTCGGTTTGTGACTGGAATCATGGAAAGAATTAAATTCACGAACTGAGGTACCACTGTATTTCATGTAGCACAATAACAAAATCAGGAACTATAATGAGGCAAAAAAGAAATTGGTTAGTGCTGTAAATATTTCTTAATAACACTTGACAAACTTGAGATTGGCAGAGTGGCTGCCCACCTGTCCACCACAGCCCACGTTCTCTCCAGCCAACATCAGGCTGAACTCAAAGTTGCGACCCTCCTGTTTCAGCTTCCCAGTGCTAGTATTACAAGTGTGGACCACTATGCCTGGTTTCCTTACTTCTTTTGACATGGATACCCATCAGCTCTGCTGCCAGACACCTTGCTGATGTTAGAAACTCTTGAGTTTTATTGATGAAGAAAACAGGCCTGTCTCCTTTCCATTATGACTTGCGGAAAGATTTCATTTGTTGTTGTTGTTGTTGTTGTTAAAACCCCTTGAGACTCCACTTCACTTGCAAGATAAAAGATTTCTTCTTTGGAGCCACGTGGAAAAACATCTCCACCAAGAAAGTCAGTGAGTCAATGCATTTAGCAGATGGGGGCAGAAAATAGAATGAGGAGTTTATGTAACAGCAATCTTGGTGAGCTGTGTGGGGACAGGTCCCTCTGGAGAACATTCAGCTGTTAATTTGGGGATAAAAATTGGAACCCAGCTGGAGAGCAGCTAGGCTCCAAGCCAGAAGCAAACAGGAAGTGGAGGAACAGATGAACTGACCCACGGGACACGAACTGGGATTTGTGCACCCAGAGGCGAGAGCCTTGGGTATCTCTTGTGTAGGCATCTCCAAGTTCAATCATGGGAGGGACAATGGCCATTGCTCATCTGCCGCTGGTCAAGTAAGTTTAATCACAGCTCTGTGTATGCCAAGTTCTGGATATGAGACCCAGACGGCTGCTGTATTTTCCTGAGAGCTGATTTCTCCTTTCTGTGAGATTTCTTACTACTCTTCCTCCACCCCATCTTGTGACCGCAGCGTACACCAGTTGGGAATTGGTGTTCATGCCTCTTTCCTGTCCACTGGGACCATCGTTACAGAACCATGTTCCCAAAAAGCATTAGATGAAAACACATGAGCTGTTTGATTCTGGCATTTTTATTTCACTCTGCCCACACAGAATACCACAGCAATGAGGACTTGGATCTGTGGCCTCTTCCTGGCAGGCGAAATCACATCCCTGGTGCTGTGTAAATGACCTCTCACGGTCCACCTCCAAAACAAGGGGTGTTGCAGTAGTTATTCAAAATCTCCCAGGATGACTCTCATTTCACAGAAATGCCATGTGTGTGGGTTTAAGATTTGTTCATTCATCAATGCAGGAATGAGTAAGATGGTAAATGTGGCTCCCAGAGGACTCTGAGGATCTGGGGATGCATGTGTAGCTACAAAGACTGGAAAAACAGCACAAGATAGGAGTTACACGGGAACCCCAGCGTGCGTGAGCGCAACCACACACACAGCCTCTGGCCGTCTTTATTACCTACCCTCTCAGACAACACCCACAAGTTGACACCTGACACTAGGGCTGGGCTCTTCGTTGACAACACAGTCAGGGTACCACAATCCCTACCTCTCTCCGAGCCTTATTCCGACCTCTTCAGTAATTACACATAACCCCTGTTGGTTTTCAGTTAAATTCTTCATTAACCTGCATGTCCACAAGGGTTTAGGCTGAGCAGACTTGACATCTCTAGTTTCCTGGACATTTCAATGGAAGCCTTTTCTCTCCCAGACATGTCACCTTTGGAAGTACCCCCAGTACAGTATAAGATACTCATTCAAAGGAACTCAGTGCAAGCAGCTATGTTCCTTTCATCTGCAAATATGCTTCCTTTTTTCCTGTCTCCATGGCATCTACATTTCATCCAAAGGCACAAGGAAAGCTGAGCTGGGTGTTCACTGGTAGAATGGAGTAGAAGGTGGTGCTGGGTTAAGTCTCATGTTTCATTTTGGAAAACTAAGTTTCGTCGTGTTTCTCTAAATGAAACATGAAACCCTGTTTCTCTATGTGAAGCAGTGTAAAATGGGGGCAAAAAACCACATGCTATGTTTTTAATTTCTGTTCTCTAAGACCCTGTAATTTTAGAAAAAGGAATTAAAAATTATGAATATAAAAGTTCATTCTCAAAAATTATTTTCCCCTTAATGGGATTATTTACCTTGAAGATGAACAAACTCTGATTATCTTTTGTAATGGATTTTTAATACTTGTACGAATATAATTTCTCTACCTTTTTTGGGCCACTTATTATGGGAAGCTACTTGCTTTTATCATTTTTTCCTATTGAGTAAGTTTTTTAGAAGTTTAAAAAGCATGAGAGCCTATATTTTTCCATTTTTTTCAGTAACCTCAGTATTTATAAACCAATC
This sequence comes from Hystrix cristata, assembly GCA_004026905.1. Classification (NCBI taxonomy): domain Eukaryota; kingdom Metazoa; phylum Chordata; class Mammalia; order Rodentia; family Hystricidae; genus Hystrix; species Hystrix cristata. Next base: position 58,864 of record PVJO010011074.1, read on the forward strand.
TTTCTGTATTTGAAAATTTTGTAGTTATTAGTAGGCCTAAAAATTTTTCACAACACTGTGCTCAAAGAATAACAAGATTTATCACATGTAGTATTCTAATTGTCTTTTAATTTACTTTGATCATTGTTGAGAGTTGAACTGTGGCCCTCGGAGGAAAACATGTGAAGGTGATATGAATTCCAGCTTTTGAGACTAAGAGGGCTCTGAAGCCAGTGGTCTATTGAGATGCATGTTTCCCTGGAGGCAGAGACTGGAGTCATGCTGCCAGCAAGAGAGAAGCCTGGGACAGATTCTCAAGCGAGCCCCTGGGAAGGCACCAGCCCTGCTGGGCTTCGGACTCCAGACCTTGGGCTCAGAGGGAAGGACGTTCTGTGGGTCCAGACCACCAAACTGCAGGTAATTTGCTACAACTGCCCTGGGAGTGAATGCAAGAGGGATCTTCAGCTTGTCCCTAACTATTGAGGAGTGAGGGTTGTGCCTTTCGGGAAACACACGTCCCTCCCCGGGGAAGTCACAGCACCAACAGGACAAACAGGAGCCTCCGACTGGCCATCTGGAAACATCTCTGTGGGAGGCACCTGAGATCCCAGGACACAAAGCCAATACCCACCATGCACACACACACACACACACACACACACACACACACACACACAGCCCTCCGTGATTCTGCCTGAGGATGGGTTGGGGGGGGGGGGTTCCTCAGCAGGGTTTCCATCCTCTGAGTAAGAAGCTGAGGGTCTGCAGCTCTAACATCCATACCAGGCACCAGGGCAAGGAGCACTCGGAAAGGCAGACGGAGGGCACACTGATCTCTCTGCCCTCCGCAAGCCCCCTTGTAATGAAAGTAAGGGCCACAGAGGCACACAATCCAGACAGTGAGGAGACCTGGGCAAGGCCCATGTGAAGGCAGCGAAGCTACAAGCAGAGGCGAAGACCCTGGGGATGAGGCTGAGCACAGGCACGGCCGTGGACACTGGAGCTAGAAACGCTCGCCGAGGGAGAGAATCGGACAAGGAGGAGGATCAGAGCAGCATGACTAGGCTTCTCTTCAGCAGCTGCAGGCACGATGCCCGGTGGAGCGCAGCTCCAGATGGAGAGGAAAAGGGCTCTGAGCCTAATGTCACATGAGCCGAAATGGCCATGAGCCTGGGGGCAAAAGAAGTCTTTTCAGTGTACGCACTCTCTGAAAGCCGGACTTCTGGAGACCTTTCTTTTTCCTTCCTTCCTCCTTCTATCACTTTCTTTTTTCTGTATTCCCACTTTTTATTTGGATATCAATTTATTTTTTAAATATTAATGGTGTAATAATTAGACACGTCCATGGGGTAAAATATGATGTTTTCACACAAGTACACCTTGCATAATTATCAAATCAGAGTGATTTGCGTATCTATCACCTCAAACATTTACAATTTCTTGTGGTAAAACATTCAAAATCCCTTTTTACAGCTATTTTGAGAGATACAATACATTACTGTTAACATGGTCACTGTACAGTGCAGTGGATCACCAGAACTTTTTCCCTGGAGCCCCTTCTGGTCAATGAGAGGGAGGGAGGGTGGGGGAGAGAGAGAGAGCGCACGCTGAGATCATAGAAAACAACGGGTCTCCTCTAGAAGTACACAAGAGAAAAGCCTCAGTATAATAATTCTTGCAGGTCCGGGAAATGGCCAGTTCAGGATTCAGGTTAAGGCAAAATGCAGACGCCCCGGTAGTGTGTCATGTCTTCTGTGGTGGACTTATTGTGATCAACTTGAGCGGGAACGCCCAGCTGGACTGAGTTGGTGTGATGCTGGGCCTAGAAGATCCACCTGAGGATTGTTGCTGACACAACATAAAGGAGAACAGGAGCAGAAGACGGGGGCCGGCTATTTCCCAGGAGAAGCTCTGCGGTGGCTGGTTATCCCAAAGGGAACTCGGCTGTTATTGCAGGAGGCGCTCGGGGCCTTGCTGCCATCGGGGATGGCTGCTGTTCACTTCAGGGGAGCTCTGGTCTTCATCTCTGCTGTGAGCCTCGTATGTTGGTTCCAGCATAGATTTCTTCAGCGTTTTAGTGCAGACACAGATGTACACCAGGCCTTGCCGTGGGCTCCCAGCCCTTGATTGGATCTTTTGGGTCTCTAGGGCATAGACTGATGTTCTACACTCTTCCTGCATTTGGCCTATGTGTGTGAATGCTGTAATTTGTAAATGTCCTATATTAAATTTGCTCTCTTGCAAACCATTGACTCTAGAAAAGTAACTAACACAGAAATTGGTACTAGAGAAGTGGAGTCCTTGTGACATTGCCTGGCCATGTGGCTTAGGAACCTTTGGAATTAATTTGGGAAGGTTTTGAGAGACCAGCCAAAGAGGCAGCCCTCGAATGCTCTAAACTTACTATATGAGAGACTCTGGTCAGAGCTGGGAAACCAGAGTAACTGATGGAAATGCTGCCGGTTAGGATGAGGCTCGGGAGGCCTCTGTTGAGAAAGACTGCGTCAGCTGCTGGCTCCCAGGAGGTGTATG
>PVJO010011075.1:6824-61533 GCA_004026905.1 Hystrix cristata
AAAAAAAAAAAAAAAAAGAAAGAAAAGAAAAGAAAAAAAAAAAAGAAAGAAATGAAAGAAACTGAAGGCACAAGGATAAAAAGAATGGTTCTTTAAAGGCCAAATAAGATTAATAAACACTAGAAATTCTGATTAAGATTAAAAAAGAAGACACAAATTCGATATCAAGAATGTAAAGAGATGTCACTTTAGGTCTATTTAGATATTTAAAAAAACAGGACAGCAGCATGCTGATAAATCTAAATTTTAGATTAACTGGACTAATTCCTAGATAAATGCAATTTGGTAAGCTGAAATAAAAATAAGTAATAAAAATAGTTCTACTAGTACTATGAGCCATAATCAAACACCTACAATAATAAGCTTCAGGCCAAGATAAATTAAACGTACCTGGTGAATCCCGTATGCCATAAAACACAGAATCCCCCTCTCACACCTTTTCTCTTCCTCCCTATAAGCTGATGACCTTGCCTCACATTTTAGAGAACATGGAAGTTAAAGTGAAAGAATGTCTTGACCTTCCCACAAGGTGACCTACATCTGTATCCGCTTTCTCCACCTTAGCTAGTGTTAGAACACAGGAAGTAATCTCTCTGTTCATCAACGGTAAATGCCTTCTTTTTCAGTCTAGATTTTGTCACCTGAAACCTTCTCAAACACTTCAGTCCTTCAGTGACATCATCTTTGTCTTGCCACACCAATTTCTCTCTCTCTATTGAGGTGTTCCTTTTAGCACTGAGATATGCCTTAGAAACCTGTCTCAAAAGAAAAACAAGAGTGCTTTTCTTTACTCCATTTCCACTAGTCACTGCCCCATTGTTCTCTCCTTCTTTCAAGGGGGAAATTTCTTTCCCAAAGACCCATCTAAAACTATTTCTATATTTACCTTTCGTTTATTCATCTCGTTCACTGCTGTTGCCCTAGTATCTAACCCAATTCACAGCATATAGCTATATAATAAATACTAATTAAGTAAAGAACACTGCATTTTGATTTTCAACTGATTTCTTGTTTGTATCCTCAATTAGTTAAGTACCTGAAGGTGAGGATGAAGGTCCCCCATAGGTGCTATAACAGCTTGTAGGTGAAGAACATCAAATCACAAATAAATGGGTTTCACTCAAAAGTAATCAGTGGCGAGGCATAAGAAAGGATTTTCAGGGAAAGAAATATCAGATAATGGTGAAACAAATGAGAAGAACATAAAGTCAAATGGAAAGGACAGAACTAAAAGGGCATGTTATGAGTGCTTGACTAAAGAAGAAATGAAGAAATTTTGTGAAAATTATGTCCCCAAGAAAGTCAAGTCAGAGAAGGCAGGGAGTCAAAGGTGGAGGATAAAAATGGGGGAAAGGAGCCAGAGTGATAGGGATGGGGAGAGGGAGAGAGAGAGGGGAATGGGGAGGGGGATTGTTTTCTTTGGGGCAGCTTTGGACAAATACTACCAAAAATCTTGCATATATTTTGTTGACTAGCTCCCCTTGACCTGTTATCTGAAAGAAACAAAATGGTTTTGGTTAACTTACCTGGGTAGTGGGTTCCTGACATTTCTCTCATCACTGTCCATGGTCCTTTCCCATTCTCTAAATGAGATATCATATCTGGTTTGGAAACTGCAAGCCCTGTTCAGAGAAAAATAAATAGGATTTACTTGAAGCTACAAGCAAAAACTGTTACCAAATTCAGTTCTAATTCTTGATCTTCTGTATAGGCAGATCATTATAGGAAATTTTATTGCTGTACTGTCCAATATGGTTGCCAACAGCTACATGTGGTTATTTAAACCTGAACTGAAAGTAATTAAGATTAAGTAAAATTTAAAACTTACTTCTTCAGATAGAATAGCCAAATTTCAAGTGCTCAAAAGCCACAAGTGGCTAGCACTGGCATACTGGAAAATACAGATACATATAGGACATGCCTGTGATGACAGAAGTTCTATTGTACAGTAATATCTTAGAGAATTACAAAGTATCTCAAGGGAACTCAGCAGTATGATCCTAATTTGCTGGGATCATGCAAATAATCTTAGTTCAGAAAAAAATGAACAGATTTATTTCTTCATAGAGGCAATGGTTACAATTCCCATTTATGGAAGTGATTAGAAAAACTTTGGTTCTAGGTCTGTGGTACTTTCAACAATCTCTAATTCCAAAGAAACACATTTCCTATTCCATAATGAGCACAGCATTTAGTCAAGAGGAAGAGAATAACCTCCAACAATGTGCCCCTAAGACTGAGAAACTTTGAATGCCTCAACTCTAAACCAAATTCAGTAAAGTACTTTTGAGGTTCTAGTCTATATCCCTGGCAAACGTAGGAAAATGGGAAAATCCACCCAAACGTTATCCTTACCCAGTGAGACCAGATTACTGTAATTTTCTAGCATCACATCCTTGTGCAGTTTCCTCTGTGTAGGGTCCATCAACCTCCATTCCTCCAATGTGAAGTCTACAGCTATGTCCTTAAATGTCACTGATTCCTAAAATAAACAGTGCAATCACTGAGACTTTGTAAAATTAGACTTGTAAGGTAGATAGGAAATACAAAACCAGGGAAGAACTGCAGAAAACTGAATCACCAAATGAGTATAAAGGTATAAAGGTCAACCTGTTCCACTCTTAGAGGATTCAACATGATAAGAACTTAAAACCACAAGTAAAAGACTATTCCATTATCAGAATTTCACCTGATCAGCTATTTTTCAGACTAATTCAAATCTGCTTTACTATAAATTCTAAGTATTGGTCCTACTATATATTACTTGGAGTCAAACAGCATAGTTTTCTCTTTTCCTAAGTCTTTAAAATATTTTATAACTGCCAGTAGTTTCCATCCAAATCATCCTTTCTCCCTTAAAAGCTGGCTTATCTGGTATTAATCTTCCTTTAGTTCCCACTGATACAATTATGGCTTAATAAAAGAAGATACATTTTATCACTTAGACACTGTAAGATGTCTTAGAGAAAGATATGAAAGCATGGGACTTTGGAGAGGTTCTTTAGTCAGGATATGATTGATGTATGTGTGTGTGTGTGTGTGTGTGTGTGTATGTGTGTATGTATATTCCACTAAAAAATATATACACATCGGGAAAAGAAAAATAGTATGATGTTTTCTCAACAGATTGTGCTACCCTCGTATGGGGGGCCATGGAGGATATCGCATATCACAGAAAACCTATTACATTGCCAGCCCCGAGAGAAGAAATTGAAGCTTACCCAAGCAGCAGTTCACCCTACTAATAAATGTCTTGAAGCTAATGGCCACTACTTTGAGCACCTCTTGTAACTGTAGAGGCCAAAGGTAAATTGTATTGATCGCATGATGTCTCAATGAATTTAGTATTAAAATATTGGCACAAGTTTCTCTTTTCCTAAAGTCTGTACATATTTTCTGGAGGACTCTCTCTATACTCTCTCTATATATATTTATAATGGTTACCTATTGGGGAAAGGAGGAAACAGGAAACTGAAATAGAAGGTAGACCTTTGTGAATATTTGTTTTGTATATATGACTTTGGAACCACGTAAATATATTATTTTAAAACAGAAAAGTCTTAAAAACAAGCCCTAAGAGTTAAAAGTAAAATGAACTGAGTTGGTTACACAGCCATTCATCAGAAACTATTTTTAGTGACCTTAAAACAATAATATTTCTGTATGTCTTTATGATATACCCTGAGAAAAAGAATTGCAAAACAAAAGCAAAATAAAATGTTTTCAATAATCATATTGATGTTGGTGTCAGAAATGCTATTCTACAAGTGTTGTGTGTATACTGTGAATAAAGCAAATTACTACACTGATGCTGTCAAAAACTAAAACTTTGAAATGAGAGAAAGAGGATATAAGTGTAGTATTGATGAGATTAGCTTTAAAAAAATCCATAGTTCTGAGTTTGAATTGGAAGCATCAGTGCAGATTCACAAAAATGTTTAAGGGAAAAACTAAAGTGTATTTCCTACCTTCATCCACCAAAAAAAGCCTAGAACAGTAACTAATAAGGTAGTATTATACAAGCCAGACTGTGGCCTCTACAAATAACTTCCCAGTAGAAGGAACCAGGCTTGGGATATTTTTACACATTAAAAAGCAAGAAAGCTATGAAAGATTCCTCAGGTCATGTCAAAGATACAGAGACAATTTGCAGATCAATGACGGAACAATAAGAATAATAATGGCAATGAATTTTTAAAATATCTAATACATTACATTCGCAAGTTAATAATAAACCACTGAAAAACCCTATTAACAATCACTGGAGAGTGCCTGAAAAATGGTAAATAAAGAGAGGAAAAAACACTCAACGTTTTGTTCTTTTTCCTCTATGCCAGTGATGGTGAACCTTTTAAGAGCTCAAGCACCAAAACTGCAACCCAAAACCCACTTGTTGATTGCAAAGTGCCAACACTGCAATTAAACCTGAAAACTGGGTTTTAGTTTAGAAAAAAACAACTCTACATTAACAACTTTTCTCTTAAAAACAACATGTGTGCGATAGATTTGCCACCCCTGTCCTATGCAAACGATATGTAGTTTGTAGAGTGATCAAGTATAATGAAATAAATGAGGAGGGGAGATTTCTCTTTGTGGAACTAGTCTAGCTTATAGGTGAGGGAGGAGGGAAGAATTAGAACATCACTATTTTGCGAACTCTCAAGAATTAAAGGAGCATAAGGGGCTGCTAACATAAGAAAAAGGCCTAAAACATTATGTATATTCTGATGCTGATCTGAATCTGATCAAGGATCTAACTAACAATTTAAAGAAAATACAGGGGCAGAAGGGCATGTTAAACAATCCCATGAGGATTATCAGTAAAATCCATACTGTGTGAAATTCTAAATCAATTCTGTCCAAAAAAAAGGAAGGCAACCCATATATATGATTTTAAATTTTCTAGTGGCCACATTCAAAATGGGTAAAATTAGTTTTGATAATATATTTTATGTATTCATATATATAAAAAGAAACCTTCAGGAATTAATACAAAATTATTATGAACACACTTTGTATTATTTCTTCACATTAAGTCTTTGAAATCCGTATGCATTTAAAGTTTTTACCATGTCTCTATTTGGACTACTCATATTTCCAGTGGTCAGCAGTCTCATGAGGTTAGTGGCTTTTGTATTGGACAATGTAGCTCTAAAGTACAAATGATTTGGTTTCTTCAATAAAAGGAACTAAAAAAATGTGTACATGTAAAATAAAGGGCAACGGTTAGCAGTGAAATTTCTTCTTTTGAAGAACTGTGCTAGGAAAAAACAATTAAAACTGTCACTAATAGTTCTTTGATAAAACAAATATTAATAAAAACTATAAAATGATGACTTGTTGACAGTCATCAGAACACTGGTTTTACTCAAAATTAAGCAAAGCTAAATTCAGTACTCATAAAAAGGATTCAAAATTTAAGTATTAATCTTTCAGAGACTCACTGTCAGAAGAACAGAACTAAACCACATGAATTGCTCACCATGACAAAAAGAATGGTGCTTTGCTGAGGTTCAAGATTCAAAGTCTAAAATTATGAATGTTTTTACCTTCAATTTAAAGTTATATAAATTGTTATATGTTAAAAGACAAGTTTAAGAGATATTAGCCCAGTACTACATTTCAAAAATATTATGTGTAAAACTGAATCTCAGAATGTATTTTCTCACAGAAACAAAAAGAAAAACTGAATTTTATGCAAAATATTTCTGGAATAAAATCAGGTTTCAAAGTAAAATTTTCAAAAACCAAAAACATAATTCTCCTTAAAAGCATTATGAACACATGTGAAAGATTTATTTAAAAGACCAATGAGGAGCCGGGTGTGGTGGTGCCCTCCTGTAATCCCAGCACTCGGGAGGCTGAGGCAGGAGGATAGCTGCAAGTTCCAGGCCAGCCTGGGCTACATAGTAAATTCAAGGCCAGCCTGCTGCATAGTCAGACTCTGTCTCAAACACAACACAACAAAACAAAACAAACAAACAAAAAAACCCCCCAAAACCCCCAATGAGGGATTAGCAGCTTGACAAAACTGGTTCAAAAGAAACAGATGTGTAGATGGGAAAAAAGAATGCTAGAGTAAGATTGCAAAATTAGATACAAACCTGGTTAATGTCCTATAGAACAATAAATGGAAATCTGGGGGAATTACCTTATCACAAGGTAAAGATAATCTACAACTTTTCAGTCTTCTACAAATTAGCATCTCTTTAAGGGTTTGAATGTTAATCAATAGTAAACAATAAGTCAAATAATACAATGTAATGCTTTCCTGCTGTGTCACGTGAACCTTAGGCCTATTAGATAATGGTATATTATAACAACGAAAGGGCCTATACTTATCTTTTTGCCTTCTTCTTAAATTTTGGGTAGTTTTTCTTAATGAGTTTCTGATTTTGGTTTTTTTCCTGGGAAAATCAGAAAATACTATGTCTATAAATAAGAAAATACACTTAATAAATCTAATGAAATAAAAATCTAAACCAATTTAAACTCATCTTAAAGCTATTTCCACAGCTCTTTTGATATATTCTTGATATCTGTACACATACTAGGTCTTCCTATACAAAGCAGAAGTCAGAGTATGTGAGGATAGGATACTGCATCCTTAGTAATTATGTGACCATCTCTCAAATTTAATGCCGCCATAACTAGAAGGAAAATCAATCAAATTGATGCTACCAGCCCAGGGGCTACTATACCCATGAAATAGTCACTGTGAGCTAATAAACTATGAATATTAAGAATTCGGCTGGGGATTTAGCTCAGTGGTTAGAGTGCTTGCCTTGCAAGCACAAGGGCCTGAGTTTGATTCCCAGCACCAAAAAAAAAAAAAAAAGAATCTGGGACAGCAAGAGCAACTTTCTCTTTATTCCTCTTACATATGACAGCAGTTATTACCTTCACTAATTCTGCTTCTTCTGCTTGAAGGGGCAGATCTTCACATGGCTGGGTAACTTCAGGACTCTGAAGGGATACAGAATTAGATTACTCAGTGACAGGCTGCCTCTGACCTGTAGCAGAGCCTCACCAGGCGCTGCCAGTCCACTGTGCATGCAGTGCACGTGGGAAGCCTCTTACTGTTTTAGTAAGAGATAATATTAAGGTCCTGCTGTAAAATCCAATCATAATCTTCTTTCACCCTGTTGGAGCAAATGACAAATACACACATGGCTGAGAAAGTTATGTCTATTAACAGGGTGTTTTAACAAAGAACCCATGAAAACAAACATAAACTTACAAGAAGGGGCTTCGGACACTGCACACTTCTTTTTTCATATGGGGATTAGATCTATTTCTCAGAAAAAAAAATTTTTTTTTGTTGCTGGGGATCGAACTCAGGTCCATGCGCTTGCAAGGCAAGCACTCTAACCACTTCTAACCACTGAGCTAAATCCCCAGCTCTCAGAAAATATTTACCTGTTTTCTATAACTGAAAAATCAGTATGATGTTTGGGAGTCTCAATAGCCATTGAGGACACATTTCGGAGACCTCTTATAACATTGTTTTCTTCCAAATCATAGACATTATATCTCTACAAGGGCCTGATTTTTATAAATGACAAGAAATTTTACTATACTTTTTAGAAGTACTTACCCATTTTAGATTTGTCATTTTTAAAATCATAGGCGAGAAAAATATTTGCTTAAATTTTACTGGGAAAAATTTTATCCTAGTTCTCTCTCAAATTCTTGTTTAAAAAACTACAAATATTTAGCTTCCAGAAAATTAGTGATGATGTGAAACTCACTCTGATAATAGGGACAAGTGTAATTAGGCCAAGATACATATTACAAGATACTGTAAATACAGTTGTGCTTACTAATCAAGAATAACATTTTGTTTTTATTTATATTTTAAAAGCATATTTTAAGGACTGTTTACAAGTTATATAGTATGGCTACAAAAATAAAAGATCACTAATATGGATTATTATAGATAACTACTATAATAAATTATATTTGTATTACCTTTCTTTCAAAACTTCTTCGAAAAGTACTGCTAAAACAGTTTTTATCACTTTAATATCCATCCAAACACATTTAAGAATACATATATACACATTTAAATGTCTTCAGGGAAATGTGAAATGATTCAGCTTAAATGTCTAAATTTCATCTTACCTATTCACAACTTTCAGCTTGAATCAGTAGGTCACACACTGTTCTCTGCCTTAAGAGTCTTGCTCTTAAACTTCATTCTCACTTGGAACATCATCACAAATGCTTTGTTAATTTAAATCCCACTTGCAATTGGTACCAGGTTAAATCAAACTCTTCTCATAAAGCTTTCCATGAAGAATTTAGATAACAATAATGCCTCATTTCTTTCTTGATGTAACACTCATTTTATAAGCTAAGCAACTATCGTTCACCTCAACAAATTATGTAACTACTTTTTTTTGCATGCTTTCCCTACAGTAAGACTAAGCTCCCTAGAGGCAAGCACTGTATCTTAAACGTCTTTTTGTCCATGTTACCTAATACATTTAACCACTTCTTAACAGGCAGAAAATGGCAGATTACTGAGAGGAGAACGGTCTCTATAAGTTGTATGTTAAGGACTACGTGTGTGTGTGTATATATATTTTTCTGGAAATTTCCTACCCAGTTGAAAATATTCCGTTTTACTGTCACATAAATAACTTGAATTTCCCGAGAATACAAATTTAACCCCAAAAGCAAATTTCTAAGACTGGCTATACCTAAAAATAGCCCAGATATTTTTGGAAGGAACTTGTGTCTTGGTATTTGATTCAATGAGTATAATTAATCCTTCCATTGATTATAATTTTTACTATTGATAAACCTAATTTTCATGGATCAAACAATTTAGTTCTGCTCCCAGAAAGAATGTGAGGCAGAGAAGTCACAGGACTTCAGGAAATGTAGACATGCTCTCAAGCCAATACAGTCAGTCAGAAAAAGAGAAGACCCTAACTTACCAGAGGTCCAACTGAAAAAACCACAGCAGTCATAATCTCTGCCTCTGCGTTCTCCTCTCTGGAAAGTGTAGAGTCGTGCAAGGCCATATCTGAGGAGAAGAAATAAACCATGAAAATCAATCTTGCTTATGAAAAACTGTAAGTGTAAATAAGGTCAAAGGGGTATAATAGATATTATGTTAAAAAAAAAAAGAAAGTATTCAAAAGAGAGGAGAACTAGACAGGGAAAAGGGGGATAAAGAAGGAAGGTTAAAAGAAAAGTAAGATGAAAGGGAAAAAATGGAAAAGTGTAAATAAACTTGCTGCAAAAAGAGAGGGGTGGGTGAATGGAAGGGAGGGGAGGGGAAGGGGGGGAAAGCCAAGATACATCATGTACAGGTACAAAATAACCATGTTGATTATGATCATTATGTATACAATGTACCAATACATGTTCTTGGTAAAAATAAAAATTAAAAAAATAAAAAAAAAAAGAAACTCAATCTTGCCTTGAGAATTTCAGACTCAGCTAGAATCTTTTTTTTTTTTTTTTTTTTTTGTGGTGCCGGGGATCGAACTCAGGGCCTTGTGCTTGCAAGGCAAGCACTCTAATCACTGAGCTAAATCCCCAGCCCTCAGCTAGAATCTTGACATACAAGTGAGCAAGACCTCTCTAAGGGAACACATGAGTAACCTGTGATATCAGTGAGGGACAAAGATCCTCACTTGTAAAGACCTGAGATAATACCATTAAATGTGGTCACACCTATCAGGTCAGACATTGTATTAGGAGCTCTTAAAATATTTTTTCATTTAGTTTTCACATCAACCTGAAGTAGGAGGAATAGGGCGTGGCTCGACCTCCCTGGGAAGATGGACAGGACCTGGGGAGTGGCCTGACCTGACATCAGCCTGGGGCGTGAAAATCCAATCACCCCTCTTCTCACAGGATCGGGGAAACTCTTATGAGAACAGAATCTGGATAAATGGGAACGACACCATGAGCTCACTCTCTTGCTCTCTTACCCACCCCTGACCCCTGCTCCCTAACCCATGCTCTATCTTTAGCTCCCTAGCCTCCCACTCCTTTTCAGATCCCTAAACGTGGCAGCCGCTGGCTATTTCATTCACCTGGCAAAACCAGTCTCCCTTTCGTTACTTAAATAAACTCTCCTAAGGCCCTACCTAATTCACTCTTGCAATTCATTGCCTGTTTGAATAAAGAACCTGGAAAACCCCCCTCCAATATCAGAAATATCCCTTCCCCTATAACAAAGCCAGCGTGAATTATATTTCCATTCCATAGATAAGGAAACTGAGGCTTAGAAAATTCAAACTATTTACCCAAAGCCATACAGATACATGATAGCAAATCAACTGAATTCCAAAGCCTGTACCAGTGATAGCGAACCTCTCTAGACTGAGTGCCAAATTGCAACCCAAAATCCACATATTTGTTGCAAAGTACCAACACTGCAATTAAACCCGAATACTGAGGTTTTAGTTAGAAAAAACAACTCTACATTAACATCTTTCATTTTAAAAGAAAAACACAATAATATGCGTGCCATAAATTCACCACCACTGGACTATACCTTCTCCACTCAAACAACATGCAGTGCAAAGCTAAAGAAAATAATTAAATCTTTCCTTGCCACAATCTCTTACTCATCTAACAATGAAATATTGTAAATATTTTTCCTAACTTTCCTGGAAGAGTCAATTTACTAAAAAATTCGGAGATCTTAGCTTCACGTAAAGAGAACACTACAACATCAAAGTTTAAATGATATTAAAACCTTGGCGTGCCCCTCCCAATCTCATTTTCAAATAGTTTTTTATCAACCCTTTGCTACGAGGCCAACTCAAATACAAAGGAAGCAGGATTAATGATAACGGAAGAAACAGTGGAATTCAAGGCACAAAGCATTAAGCAGTCATCCTCTTACACTGAAAAAATATGCCTAATAAACATTTGATACTGTGGAGAAATAGGGTGGCTGAGATTCTCTTCAGGTGTGCCTGGCACTGATTCTACTTTTCTACGTCTGGTTTAGAAGAAACCTAATAGACTGCATTCTTTAACTATAATGCATTACAATTACAAATGTAAACAGAAGTCTGAAGGAGGAAAATAACTTGTCATTTGAAAATTAAAACAAGACCCTCTTGGTGGCTATGGAGTCAAAGAGAAAACTTAAAAATGCAATGGCAGTTAGAAAATGAGGCCATTGTAAATTAAAATTTCCTGAATTGCTGCCAAAGCTTTAAAGAAATTCAACTTATATCCCTAAATACTTTCAAGTAAAAATTTTAAAGAGAATGAAAAAAATAAGCATTCAACTAAAGAATTAACAAGCAAGCCACAGGGAAAGCAAGAGGATTAAAAGAAGGTCATGGATAAAAATACAAACAAAAACAGCTGACAGTCAGCAGTTGCTTCTCTGTATAATGAAGTATACAAGCCAGTGGTCAATTAAAACCAAAACTCATAAACCAAAATATAAATAAGAAAGAAGCTATAATAAACACCTTAAAACTATCAATAAAATCTCCCAAAGAACCATTTCTGTTAAAAAAAAAATTCCTAAAACAGACTCAAAGAGCAGAAAACTTAAGTGGCTGATGCAGCAGAGATTGTTAACTGCCTTGCAACATCTAGCCCCTCCATCTCCCTGACAGAGACTTGAAATCTTACCTAAACACAAGCTACTCAGCTAGAGGCAGTTCCTAGACTCCCTTGCAGCTGGGTGTGGCCACCTCACTAAATTATAGCAAAAAGGATCTGAATAAAAGAGAGTTATCCTACTTCCTCATCATATCTTTAAAAAGGAGGTGCTTGAAGTTGTGCATGGTGGTGCATGCCTGTAAACCCAGCTCTAGGAGGCTGAGGCAGAAGATTGCAAGTTTGAGCCCAGCCTGCATGACTTTTTAAGACTGTCTCAAAATTAAAAATAAAAAAAAGCACTGGGGATGTAGCTCAGTGCAAAGGCACTGAGTTCAATCCTCAGTACCACAAAATAAATAAATAAAAATAAATGAAAATAAAAAAATAAAATGGAGGTGCTTACCCTCCACTTCTTCCTTTCCTCTTCCAAAGGCCCGGAATACAGATACTAATAGAGTGAACCACCTTCCACCATAGAGAGGAGGACAATGCCCCCTAGGAGGCATGGAACAGAGACTGAATGAACCTAGGTTACAGGAGCAGCCTACCCCTACCCATCCTATTACCGCTATCAACTCACATGATTATATGAGCAAGACACAACTGTCGGTCTTGTTCAAACCGTTATTTGGAGTCTATTAAGCTGTTAAATTAATTTCCCAAATAACAGTGAATGGTCATGAAAGAAAATTAAAGTTATAGAAAAGGAGGGGAGAGCAGAGTTTAGTTAAACCAGGAAAATATGTGAACATCTTGAGAATACAGTTTGTTTCATCCCACTGGGTTTTACTAGGCACAAAAAGGGAGATTTTGCTGAAGAGAAACAATATGTGAATGTAAACTAGTTCAACCACTATAGAAATCGGTTATGAAGATTCCCTGAAAAATTAAAACTAGAAATTCCATTTGACCCAGTTATTCCCCTTCTAGGTATCTTCCCAAAAGAGTTAAAGACGTCATATTACAGTGATACATACATACCCATGATTACATCAGCACAACTCATAATAGCTAAATCTTGGAAGCAGGCTATATGCCCATCAACAGATAAATGGATAAAGAAAATGTGGTATTTACACACAAGGGAGTACTACCACACCATAAAGAAATATAAACTTGAGTCATTTGTAGGAAAATGGATATATGTTGAGACCACAATCTTAAGTGAAATAAATCAGATGCACAAGCTTAAATATCACATGGTTTCCGAGAAAGAGCAAAATAAAAGAATTAGGGAGACAGATTTTTCTCAAATGGGAAGGAGATCAAGGAGGGGTGGGAAAGGAGATGAAAAAAGGAATTAAGATGTGTTAAGATTGCGCCAAACAACAAAAAATAAATAAATAAATTAAAAAAAAGATTGCTCCAAACAAGGAATGTAAACGTTATGTACTACAAACATGTACAAAAATAAATTAAAAAAATTTTAAATAAAATCTTCCCAAAAAATTGAGGGAGTGTGGTGCTGAGACCTGAGTAAAGTAAAACATCATCTGGGGGATTTCCATATTGAACCCTCAAGGCTACCAACAAAATCATTTTCTCCTTATACCAGCATTTCTCTGGATCTTTTTTTTTTTTTAAAGGTCATGGATCTTGATAGGGCCCAGACAGTGACAGTGCCAGTTCAAATGAACCACCCAAAATCTTAGAGAAATGTAGGTTTCATTTTACTTAGGTCATAGAAGACATGTCAGTAGGTCAGAGGACACGTCAGCAGGTTACAGAGGATGCAGAGGACGTATCAGCAAGCCACAAGCTATTTCTCCGACCCACCCCGACAAAAGCCTGCCAAAAAAATGCTATAAAAAAGCTTCTTGGCTTCTAAGCGGTGCCTTCTCCATTCTGCTCACACAGAGAGGTCCCTCTCAGGTTTCACAATGAACCTGCTTGCACTGTTGCGTTTGTGTCCCTCTTTCCCACTATTTCCCTATTGCAAATATATTGTGTCCCTATTTCCCTTTGCAAATATAATGAAAATTATGAGTCCTCTCCCAGAAAACTGCCACATATAATTAGAGGTGTCTCAAACCTGCAGATGCAAAACTCAGGGAATTCTTTGGCTCTATCCAAAATATAAATCAGAATCTCTACTCCAGATAAGAGGCACAGATATCTACAGTTTCATTAAGCAACTCAGGTTCTTAAGAGATAATGCCATAAAGCCAATTCTGAACTCTTTTTTACACACTTGAAAATGCAATTAACTTTTTGTTTTTTTGTTTTTTGAGACGGGGTCCCTCTGTAGTTTAGGCTTGCTCTGATCTCATTGTATGTAGCACAAGCTGGCCTCAAACTCTTGGTGATCCTCCTGCTTCAGCCTCCTAAGTGCTGGGATTATAGCCATGTACCACCATGTCCAACCCAACTGAAATATTTTACCACAAGGACTTCAGAGCTTAAGCAAATCTGTGGCCCTGCACAAGTTCCCTGGGCTGAGCTTCTGCCTCAATCCAGTGTTTGAAACACTCTTCATCTCACAGTTAGAAGTGATGCTTGATAAGACTGTACACAATTTCAAACATTAATCGAAGCTGTTCTAGTAAATTTTAACACCAGTAAATCTTAACTTTGAGGGAGGAGTGTTACAGATCCATTTGCGAACCTAATCTTGTCAAAGAATACTGCATATACATATATGATGTTGCATATTATTTCAGGGGGTTGGAAGACTGACTCTCCCCCAAACCCATATACTGATCTCCAAATTAAGAAGCTCTGTTACCCAAGGTTATGAGGAAGAAAATGAGCTAAGAGATACAATAAACATAAGCCATTTCCCCATAAGCACTAAAGCAGATCTACAAAGAGCAATATACTCCCAATTCCAAGGAACTACAGTAATGGTTTTCTGAGTCTTTAAAATTTATTAGGAACGACCTGAGCCATTTCTAAGTCTGTGAAAATTAAAAAACTCCTTACCAATATGTCACAGATTATACTAGTAAAATAAATGTAACAACCAAACCCTGCAATAAACGTCTTCTAAAATTTATTTTGTAATCAGGATAAACTATGCTATTTAAAGTTGAATATATTCAGCTTGATATTGACTGTGTAAACATACACATAGAAAAAAAGACTGCAGTAAACCAAAACTTCCAGCACCTAGAACTATGATGTCAACTACTTCCCATTTTTCCATACTTTCCAACTCAACAGTAAGAAGTATCTATATTTAAACGATACTTTAGCATAGAAATAAAATCCCAGACTGGGTGAGCAAACCACAATTTCTAACTTTGATTTGGTTAACATAACAATGTGATTGTGGGCAAGTCTCTTCAGCACGATGAATGGGTCATTAGTAAATGAGGGTAACTACATTACGTTTCCACTTTAGCCTTTTGACATTAGGCAGAGGATATCTAGGTCTGTATTTCCTCAGTCATAATTTCCCTCGATTTTTTTTTTCCCTGAATATTGTGGCTTCATCCAAACTCTGTCCTTCCAAGCTCTGTAGAGTTACCAAGAAACTTAATTTGCTGTGATTCCCAAGCCGTCATTGTTAAAAATGACAGATCCGTGTTCTCGCTGAGAACTTCTGAGCCTGGACCAGTCCAATATTTCCCAACCAAAGCAATGATGCCTTGTCACGACAGGGAGTGACAAATGATTTAAAGGTAATCAGAAATGCTTTAACATGAGCCAGAAAGGGTACACTGCTTGAGTTAAAAAGAGAGCATAATGCAGGTCACCAGTGTGAAACTCAGGTCCACCTGTCAGCTCAGACGACAAGGCGGACGTTCTCCCGCGACCTCGTCGTTTTTCCTTCACAGCCCCTGTCTGCCCTCGGGGTCCCGCTTCTCACGGCAGCAAAGGCGGAACTGGAAGCCCGCCCTCGTCGAACCCCAGCCCAGGCTCCGCGCCCCCAACCCCTTGCCGCGGGCCCCGCCGAGCCCTCCGCGGAAGCCCCCGCGCCAGCTCGGGGCCAGGAGACCGGCGAGGAGGGACGAGGAGGCAGCGCCCACACCCCGGCAGGAGGCCCAGCCCCACTCTCCTCTCCCGGTGGGCGGGTTCGCTCAGAGACAGCAGCTCAGCGGGGAACAGCCACGCCCCAGACGCTGCCGGCAGCCCAGCGCCGAGGGAGGAGCGGCGGGGAACCGAGGCCTGAAGTCCCGGGAACGAGTACCTGGCGACCGCACTTAGGACGACTGAGGGCGCTCGCGGAGCAGGGCGGGAACGCTTCCAGCAATGGCGCTGGCTCGGCGGGGCGGTCTCCAGGCGGCCCAGTGCGCCTGCGCAGCCGGGCGCCGGAACTACGGCTCCCAGAATCCTCAGCGCCGAGACCGTCCCCTTTCCCTTGCCCTCTCCGGCTTTCTTTGTTGGTTTATGTATGATACTGGGGATTGTCCTCATTTATGAAGGATTTGGCTGTGTTTGTCTTTGGGTGACGCAAAAATTCAGTCAGATTGAAGCCATAGTTGAGAGGCTATGACTATCAAGCGATTGCACTAGCACTAGATACTACCCGCCCAAAGAGTGATACAATCTTTGCCTTGAACTTTTATGTGCAAGGAAGTCACTGCACGGGATGCAAGACTGTAATCCCAGCACTCTGGGAGGCTGAGGCAGGAGGATGGCATGTTGGAGCCAAGCTGGGGCAAGTTAGCAACTTGACGAGACCACGTCTCTAAGTACATAGGTACATACATACATACATACATATATACATATATACATACATACAATACGGTGAGGGATGTAGCTAGTGCCAATATCCTGGACTCAATCCCCAGTACCACAAGAAAAAGAAGAGAGAGAGAGAGAGAGAGAGAGAGAGAGAGAGAGAGAGAGAGAGAGAATACACACCGAGAATATTGGCTTCATACAATTTAGTTAAAATTTCAGATGCCAGCCGAATTGATGTGTGTGCTCAAACTTTTATCTTTATTCACGTTCTTGAATGAAAAGTCAGTGCCTTTATTATAATTTTTGGGTCTTTGAACCAGAGTTTCATTTTTTGGCTCATCTAAACAACAATACATTATTTCCTTTGCCGTGGTTCCAAACTTCAGCCACAGACGATATTTTCCCCAGCTAACCAAACAATCCCACAGGCTGTCAGAGCTGCTTCCTCAGTAGTGTATTCAGTTCCTTTCTAATACATTCCTACTCCGTGTGAGTTTCCATAAGACCTCTCTTTAATGCTTTGATTGTGTACAATGCCCACACAAGGTCAGCCTCTCCAAGTGAGGATCTGCAGGGAATTATAAAGCTAAGTGCGACTAAACGCAGTGCAAAACTGGGCTTCTGAGCACAAAGAATCAGTGGATACTTGGGAAAGTTTGATATAGCCTGGTGGCCCTTGACCCTGACTATCAAAGAGGAAAATGCAAGTGGGAAATTGAACTTCTAGAGATCAGAATTTCAGCATGTGAAAAGAAAATAGATCACGCAGGCAGAAAATCAGATTACATATTACAAAAAGAAAAGGCTGGTGGATTTAGAGGTATAACAATAAAAACTGCCCAAAAATGAAACAGAGGCTGGGGATTTAGCTCAGTGGTTGAAGTACTTGCCTACCAAGCACAGGTCTGGAGTTTGATACCCGGCACCAAACAAACAAACAAACAAAAAAACCAGAGAAAAAGGATAGAAAAATGAACAGCACCGAAGTGAGTTATAGGACAATATCAAGCACTACAATGACATGCAATAAAAAATGTTAGGAGAGAGAAGAATATTTTTAAAATAATGGCTAAATAGTTTCAAAATTTGATAGACATTATAAATCTACAGAACAAATCACACCAAACACGTATCATAATCAAATTGCTACAAACCAGTAAGGAAAGGACTCTCCCCCAGTCATTGTGAGTGAAATTGTTACTGGATTCTGGGGTGCTAGAATCTCCTTTTAGAGGTGATTTCTAGGTTCTTTCTGTCCCAGACAAAGAATTGAACAAAACAAGTATAAACACTGGTGAAGCTTCACATTTATTAAAGGTAGGAAAAAACAGAAGGGTAAGGGAAAAATGGTCTCAGAGCAAGCTTTGGGCTGGGTAAAAAGGGTAGAAAAAATAAAAACAAAAACACACTCTATGGTGTAGGGTGGGCTATCAGGAAGAGGCAGGATAGTGAGTGCTTAATGATGACTGTCCCTTTTTTATATTTCTCACACTGGCTTCATGTCTAGGTTATCCTATCAAAAACCTGCTTAAGTTCTCGCAAGAAGTTCACATGTGGGGTTTTGGGAACTGTACTGTGCATGTGTTCTGGGATCTTGTCATATCTCCTTTCCCAGCTAGTTTTAGCCATACTATCTTCCTGCCTCAAAAGTGTATTGAGGTCCTGCTGCCATGGAGCTTGGGCAGGCAACTGCCTTTCCAGGAAAGGAGGAGCTGGTGGAGGGCTTTACTCGACCACCTTCTCATGGCGGACCTTGTTGGTGTGGTTGCATTTCCTGTGGCAGTTGACAGTACAAAGATGTAGGTGGGCAGCAACAGATCATTTTGTCACAGATCAAACTTGCAATGGATCATCTTGTCACAGTTGTACTTCTGGCTGAGCTGGTGTGGGGAGGGCTCAGTGGTGCTACCTCCCAGGCAAAGCACCAAGGGCAGGTAGCCTCTTTCTGGATATTGTGGTCAGACAGAGTGTGCCATCCTTCGGCTGTTTGCCTGCAAATATCAGGTGCTGCTGGTCAGGTGGGATGCTCTTCTTTATCTTTGACTTTGGCATTCTGAATGATGTCACTGGGCTCAGCTTCCAAGGTGATGGTCTTACCTGCCACGGTCTTTACAAAGAACTGCACCTTCGCGCCTTCTCAGCTGCCTTGAAGAGCAGAGACATCTGAAAACAAAAGAAAAAAGATAATGACTTCTCATCAGGAAAAAAAAAATACCAGAAGACTGTGGAGCACATCTTTAAAGCACTGAAAGAAATAAACTGTCAGCCTGGAAATTTGTACCCGCCAAAATATTTTTCATAAATGAAGGTGACTTAGTGAAATGAGATGGAGTAGATGCATTTCTCCCACTCTATGTACAGCTAAAAACTCTTGATAGTATATATGAAACAAAGATAAATTAGAAGGTAGCCCAGCCAGAACCCCTGGGACCTGAGGAAAAACATGGTGAGTTTCCTAGGTTTTCATCTAATCTGACCTCCCCAACATTATCTATTTATGTACTTCCATTCCTGAGAGTTGGACTCTCAATAAAACAAAAACCTGTGATATAAATGCAGTCATTTAATGTCCTTCAAACTTGTAGGGACCTTCAATTCAACCCTCTACATTAGTTACAATAAAAAGAGAAGGGTCCACATTTTGGTATTGTGAGTTTAGTGAAAATAGTATCTTCCTATTTTCATGGTGACATTATAAAGTGGTACGACTATTCTGAAAGCAAGGTGAAATATATCATAAAATCATTATATATTTGGCACAGTTAATTTTAATTTCTATGACTCTATTCTAACAATTAAACACACAAAAAGATATATGTATGAAGAGAAACATGCTGATATTATTCTCATTCATTATATCTATTAGAACAAGGTAAAAAAATTAGAACAAGGTAAACATTGAACAGAAGAATAAATTTAAAGATCAACTCAAGAATAACACCCTGTTTAATGAGATATAGTTCTTAGATTTCCTGAGTTACATATAAGTGTACTTATTACTTATTTAAAACAAAAGCTTAATGGATTTGGGGGAAAAATATCTAAGAAAAAAGCATCCAGAACAGACTAGTAAATGAAAATGCTAGCTGGGGATTTAGCTCAGTGGTTAGAGTGCTTGCCTTGCAAGCACAAGGCCCTGAGTTCGATCCCCGGCACCAAAAAAATAAAAAGAAAAAGAAAAAGAAAAAAAAGAAAATGCTAGTAAAGGCTCCAAAATAAGAGACATTAGATAACAAAGAATCTGATAATATCCAGATTTTAAAATAGATGGCTAAGAATTGGTCAGATGGCTTCTAAAATTTCTCTTCCCACTAAAGCTATGATTGGGTAAGAGCTAGAGATTACAAAAAGACTTTTGAGATTCTCTTGGAGTATTTGATGTTTTCCAAAGGCTACAGAGAGTGATGTATGACCTCTTCTTATAAAACCCAAAGAATAAGAGATGAGATGTCTAATTATTTATAAGAGGTGGTTGCATGAATGGTTCATATCTAAGTTATTTTAGGCAAAATGTGAACCATATGAGTATGGACCAAATGAAGGCCACATGGGAGATAGAAATAGAATCATCTTGAACCTCTATCTGAAGGATGCCTGAGAGGATGGAACTTTAGCAGAGGAAGTTAAGAACTGAAGAAGGAATAGGCAAATAGTGTATATATACATTAGCTCACATTAAGAGAATTATAGAACAATGAAGATTGCTTAAGAACCCATAGAAATGCTAAGCCATTTTTAAACCTCTGCAAAGGTCAGAAAGCACAAAGCAAGCCTACACTAGTACCAGTCTCCTCTCTCTGCTAGTTCAAACTTGGAGGAACTTTAGGCAGCTTATGATAAGGGAAAAGGAAGATGATGAAGTTGCTCATGCTCTCTTGAACTATAGGATTACGGGTATGAACCAATAATGAGCTAGAGAAGGATAGATGTAACTTTAACTCTAGTTCAGAGTGAATCCTTTAATTATATAGGATCATGCGTTGTATTTTTTATGATGTGACTGTACTTTTACAAATATAAACACAAGAAGTTTTTCCAAAATGTTAGGGAACTTGTCTGAATTTTCATCCAAAGGAAGGAGACCTAACTCTCACTTTTCACTTTCAGGTTGAAAGTGATTATAAAGTTATTTATTCCTTTGTATCATAAATTGTAACATATATATCCAGAATATAAACATATATTATAAAATAAAGCTCCAAATAAACACATTCTAATACTTCTGGATAGTAGGATTTAAGGTGACTGTGTTTTTACAGATATGATCACAGGAAGTGTTTTTTTCAAAATGTTCCGGAGTTTGCCTGAATTTTCATTCAAAAGGAGACTCTGGCTCTCACTTTTCACTTTTAAAATGAAAGCACAATATAAAGTTACTTACTTCATTAGCTCATAAGTTATATTAATCTCAGAATATAAATATACATTATAGAATAAAGAGTATAACTATATTATAAAATAAAGCCGAGATTAAAAATATTATAATACTTCTGTTTGGTAGGATTTACATCACTTACTTTCTTAACTTTTTTTTGCTATTTTTATACTTATTACAAAAATAATGTTATTGTTATAATACAAACACAGGTTACTGGGGTTGAGGATTTAGCTCAGTGGCAGAGCAGTTGCCTAGCAAACACAGGTTACTTTTATTTTGAAAAAGGATAAATACAGCAAAATCATATACAATGTTTGGAGGAATAGTAGGATTATAAGGACTGTTTTTTCTTTACATCCTTATTATTTTTCTAATATAAAATTTTGTAATGTATAATTAAATTTTTTACATCTCTTTCCTGTGCTAGAATATATGTGTCACGAATTTCTACCCAGGCTCTCATTGTGTTAACACTATTATATTTATTTTAAAGAAATTGTTCAGCCACTGCTTTTTATCTTTTTAAATTTTGAAATTGAGCTAGGTGTGGTAGTACACACCTGTAATCCCAGCACTTGGGAGACAGAGGCAGGAAGATTGTCACAAAGCTAGCTTAGGCTATATTGTGAGTTCGGGGGCAGCCTGTCTCAAAAAAAGCAAAAAAGAAAAATTTTTTCGACATTGAATATGGAGTCTCTGAGATTTATAATGGGATTAAATCCCACTACTCTCAACATAAATTGAAAATAATATAAGTTCAAAGTATTTAATGCACCTAATATGTTGACCATCATAGTTTAAGAACACAATATACTATAGAGCATTGGTTTTTTACCCTTGTGATTGAATGGCATACTGGGAGCTGTGGCTGTCACTGCCTAGCATCACAAGAGAATATTAAAACAAAGAGCACTAGCCTGGGAAATTATCAAAATTAAAAATAAGAGCATTATTTCTACTGAATATGTATTCTTCTTGCACCATTGTAAAATCAAAACATCGTAAGTCACACTCTCATTAGTTAGGGACAGTCTGTACCTATATTCAAAATACAGTTTCCTATATTTACTTCATTAAATGATTGACTTACAAAATGCTTTCTGAGAGCTGAAGGAATGATTATGATATTTAAAAAATATATCAATTATGGTTAGTCTCTTAAGTGTAAATTTTCTGATAAACTGCAAGACTTTATATATATATATCACATATAAAATTATTTCCTATATTCTAAGTGTAAGCAGTGATACATTGATAAAACTCTTCCTGCATTCCTTACATGTATAAGACTTCTCTCCAGTGTTTGTTCTCAAATGCACAGTAGGAAAAAACCCTTCTGATGGCTTTTCCATAGTCACCACATTTATGAGGTTTCTCCCCAGCATGATTTGTGATGTTCTACAATAGGCATGATTTGGTTGAATGACTTCCCACAGTCATCACATTTAAATGGCTTCTCTCCATTATGTATTTTGATGGGCATTAAAGGTCTAAATTACCTGTGATGACTTTACTATATTGATTATATGCTCAAGTTTTCTCATCATTACAGGGTTGTTTATGCAGAGTGAGCTGTGACATACTAGTAAAAGCTTTCTGATAGTCACTATATTCATAAGGTTCTTCTCCAGAATGGGTCCTCTGATGTACAATAGAGGGTATGAGTGACTCATGAAAGATTTCTCACAATTGGTATAGTTTACTTGGATTTACTCCAGTGTGAATTTTCTTGTGTTCTGTGAGAGTTTCCATTTGGGTGAGTGAATGCTTTTGTGCACTCAGTACATTTGTATGGTTTTTCCCTAGTATAAATTCTCTAATGAACAATTAATTATGCTCTTAGCCTGAATGATTCCTCACATTTATTATTCTGGTAAGGCTTTATTTCTGTATGAATTTGCTGATGCATAATAAGAGATTAGGAATGGCAGAAAGCCTTTTCATGTTCATTGCATTTAAATTTTGTTTTGTTTTGAGACAGGGTCTCACTATGCAGTTCAGGCTGGACTTGAACTCACTACATAGCCCAGGAAGGCCTCAAACTCACTACAATCTTCCTGCCTCAGCCTCCCAAGTTCTGGGATTACAGGTGTGTGCCACCATGCCAGGCATTTATTGCATTTAAATGGCTTATTTCTAGTAAGAAATCTGTGGTGTACAATAACTTATTTCTGAGAGATTCATTATACTTATATAGTGTTTCCCTTATGAGTTATCTGATGTAGTGTGAGATTTGCTGTTTGAAAAAAACTATCCCATTCACTACAATCATAAGGTTCTCTCTAGTATGTACTTGAATGTGTAGAGTAAGGCTTGAGGTACTTCTGAAGGCTTTCCCACATTTATTACATCTGCAGGGTCTTTCTGCAGTATGCATTCTCTCATGTATTGAAAAATATGGACTACTGAATGCCTCCCTGCATTTGTTTATTTATTAATCTATTCATCTATTCATTTAGTAGTATTGAAAATTGAACACAGGGACTTCACACTAAGCTACAGTCTTAGCCTTTTTCTATTTTTATTTTTTATTTTGAGGGTCTTTTTAAATTGCTAGGTTGCCCAGGCTGGGCTCAAACTTACAATCCTCTTGTGTCATCCTCCCAGAATGCTGGAATTATGGATGTGTGACACTATTTCTGGCTTATTTGTTGCATTTATCTGGATTTTCTTCAGAATGGATCCTCATATACACAATAAGTTTTATTACAAGTTTCCCCACAATTGCTACATTTGTAGGGTTAGTGTGAATTCATCAGTGTTTGATAAGTTTTGATATCTGACTGAAGCATTTATCACATGTATGACTGTTATGTTCCCCCAACATCTCAGGTGTCCAGAGGTGGCCCTGGTGATTGGATCATGAGGATGCTATACTCATCAGTGTGTTAATCCACTGGTGAATCCATAGTTGAATGTGCTCTCAGGAGGTGGGACCTGGTAGGAAAAGCTAGTTCACTAGAGGCGTGAGCTGGAAGGATACATTCTTGTCTCCAGCTTCTCCCTTCTCTCTTTGCTTCAAAATTACCATGGGATGAAGAGTTGTTCTCTGCCTAGACCCTTCCACCATGCTGTTTCTGCCTTGGAGCCAGCTGACCATAGACTAAAAATATGAGCCAAACAATCTCTCCTTTAAATTGTGGGTGTTGGCTATTGTGTTTCAGTGACAAGAAAGGGTCTAAGAAAGATTTTGGTAGCAGAGAAATGGGATCGTTGCTATTACTGTACCCTGACCATATTGTTTAGAAGTCTTTGGTAAGTACGAAGAGTTTGGAAAGGTTTGAGATGCCAGTTAGAGAGGCCTTAGAATGCTGTAAGCTGAGCTTGATGGGAGAGTCTGGTTGGAGCTCAGAAGATCAGAATGCTGATAGAAATGTGCACAGTGAAGCCCAGGTTCAGGAGGTTCCAACTGGGAACAAGGACTCCATTGACAGTTGGATGAAAAGCCATTTGTATTACACTCTGGCAGAAAATTTGTCTATATTTTGCCCATGTCCTAAGACTTTGAAGGAGACTGACTTTAGCAGCAGTAGATGAATCTGGCAGAGGAAATTTCAAAGCAGACCAATGTTCAGTCCATAGAATGGGCATGGGCACTGCCGGCTGTTTTAGCCAGATTTATAGTGACAAACAGAAGGAAAAAGCAGATATGAAAACCCTACAGTTTTATCAGAAAGGAAGTACCTGCAAAGTTTGAGTCTTGGGAGAGCATGGTTGTTAAAAAGGTTAGCATTAAAAAAGAAGTGAAGTATATTTCATCAGGACAATAGGAAAGATGACTTGAAGTCATCTCAGGAATCAGCAAGATTCTACCCTTTTCAGGCTGAATGGTGGAAAACTATGAAGCTTTCATTTGAAAACAGATCTCCCGGGTGTCCTGCTCTTTCTGCTTTGCAGAGGGAAATGTTTCCCCAAATTTAGCCATCTAGGCATACAGAGGCCTCATTAGCTATGACTCAAAGGGGCCTGGCTACTTCTCCAGTTGGCAGCAGCCCTTTGCATCACCCACATGGTGCTGGTTTACAAGCAAGCAGAATGCTACAGTTACAGGGTCAGGGAGGCTTCCACCAAGATTTCAGGACAATGCCTGGGAGGCCAGACAGTGTTACCCTGAGAAACTATGAGAGTACATGAAGCTGTGAGAGTGCACGAAGCTGCAAGCATGAAGCCAAAAGTGCAGTGGAGTTCCTTAGGATGTTGGAGACGATAAATTTGGGATATCTTCTGAGAAAAGCTACAGGCAGTGGCTACAGCCAACCCAGGAGAGTGGTCATAAGGGATGTGACTGGCAATACTGTAGGAGCAGTACTGTAGGAGCCTTCTAAGCCCTTTGTAGCTCCCATATTGCCACAACATTCCCTGGGTGCTAGACATAGGACTTAATGTTTGCTGTGCAGGTGTTTTAGTCTTGCATAGGTCACATTCCTTTCTATCCCCCTAATTTTCCCTTTTGATATGGGAATGTTTACCCTGTGCCATTGTATGTTAGCAGTTTTTAACTTTCTTTCTTATTTTTTTCTGGGGTGGGGGGTAATTTCACTGCTAAGAATTTGTCTTGAGTCTCAGAAGAGACTTTGTACTTGGACTTTTCAGTAATGCTGGAACTGTTAAAACTTTGGTGACTCTGAGACATTACTAAATGCATTTTGCATGATGAGATGGACATGAGCCTTTGGGGGACTAGAGGAAAATATTATGGTTTAAATCTAGAATGTCTCACCAAAGTCTCATGTGTTCAAGTAGTGGGTCTATAGATGGGAATGCTATATTTATCCATGAATTAACCCACTGATGAATCCATGAGTGAATGTGCTCTTAGGATGTGGAGCATGGTAGGAAGAGACAGTTCATGGAAAGGTATATTTTTGTGCCTAACTCCTCTCTTTTCTTTCTGCTTCCTGGCTGCCATGGGATGAGCAACTCTTCTCTATCCAGGCCCTTCTACTATGCTGTTCCTGCCTTGGAGCCATATCCTACTATGGACTGAAAACGCGAGCCAAAATAAATGTCTCCTTTAAGCTATGGGTGTCAAGTATTGTGTCTCAACAAGAAAGTGACTAAGACAATGAAATACATAAGGTTTCTCTCTAATATGTATTTTCAGATATTGGTTAAGGTGTATATATCTAGAGACAGTGCACTGAGCTTCAGCATTAATTCTCTGATAGAGTTAAGGAAACAATGAAGAATTCCCCACATTCATTACAATTGTAGAGCTTTTTCCTCCACTGTGAATTTTTTGATTGTGGTATGCTGGTTGACTGCAAACTTGCCCAGTTCATAATTTTCATAGTGTTTCTTTTTAGTATGACTTCTGTGCTGTTGAATAAATGATGTTTTAAAGTTAAAGCCCTTCCACATAATTTACATTTATAAGGTTACTCTCTACCATTAATTTTTAAATCTATTTTAATTTTTGAGACCTACTTCACATCTTTGATGCCTTTAATCATCCCGTAAATTTTCTTGCACCTAAGGCAGGGATGCTTACTTATGCTGGGGATGGAACTAAGGGCCTTGAGCTTGCTAGGCAAGTGCTCTACCACTTGAGGTAAATTCCCAACCCCTCCAGGTCCATTTCTTATGGTTAAAGGATTCCCTTTGGTGTTTTTTTCTTAGTCTGTTCCTTGCATGATGACTGACTCCCATGTCATCAACAGCCATTAATAAGATGACAATTCCTAATTTGCTAATATGTGTAGTGGAAACTAAATTTGTGAGCTTTAGATCCATAATAATGATTAACATCTATAGAACTGATTATGGGCTTTTGCCGCTCCTGGTGCTGCTTGTGTGCTCCTTCGATATGGACCTGGTACCTCTTTGTGAAGGAGCAGCTGAGAAGACTCAGGTGCTCGCTTATGGCTGACGAAAAGCCCAAGGAAGGAGTCAAGACTGAGAACAACAATCATATTAATTTGAAGGTGGCAGTGGCAGGTTCTGTGGTGCAGTTTAAGATTAAGAGGAATACACCACTTAGTAAACTAATGAAAGCCTATTGTGAACGACAGGGTCTGTCAATGAGGCAGATCAGATTCCGATTTGATGGACAGCCAATCAATGAAACAGACACACTTGCACAGTTGGAAATGGAGGATGAAGATACAATTGATGTGTTCCAGCAGTAGACAGGAGGTGTCTACTAAAAAGGGAACGTGTAACAACTCTACTCCAGAACTCTGTTCTTACAGATCAAGAATACGTTCTCAATTAGAAAACTGCAATTTAGTTCCACCACATCCTGACTACTACAGTATAGTTTTCTCTATTCTTTCATTTGCCCCTTCCCCACTCCTTTATTGTATGTTTTAGTTATTTTTCTCTCGTTGTTGGGACAGAATATTCGACACCCAAAGTTAGGGGAAGAAAGGTTTATTAGTTCACAGTCTGTAGAGGTTTTAGTCTATAGTCTATTGGGTCTGAGGCGGCGGGGCAGCGTGGCAGACCGACAGCTGGCCGGCCGCAAAGTAAAGTCAGCAAGATGTAAGGAATGTATGTAAATAAACAATGTAAACAAGCAGCTAGTTAGCTTCTTCCTGTCTTTTATCTAGGCTACCTGCCCCCAGGGCGGCCTGCACTCTCACCCCCCCAATCTCAGGCTCATATCCTTGATCTCAGTAGAACAATGCCAAACCGATCAACAGATCAATTTAGTAATCACACACTCTAGATTTAGCTATCTCTTACCACATGAGGCTTTGAGGGGACATCTAAACACAAACCATAACATTCCGCCCCTGGACCCCCAAAGACTCATGTATAGCCTATTATGTAAAAGGCATTTAATCTATCTCCAAGAGTTGCCAAAGTCTTAACAGTTTCAGCATTGTTGAAAAGTCTAAATCTAAAATCTCCTCTGAGATTTAAGGCAAACTCTTAGCTGCAAGCTCCTGTATAAATGAAAAGAAGGTTAAACACTTCTAACACATAGTGGCACAAGATAAGCATTACCATCCCAAAAGATATAAATAGGGGGATACAAAGGAACGGGACCAAGGCAATTCTGAAATCCCGCAGGGCAAACATTAAGTCTTGTAGTTCTAAGGGGCTTGGGTGGCTCCACCCCTACGGCACTTCCAGTGGTAGCAGCTCCCATGGCTTCTCTCTTGGGCTGGTTCTGCTCCCTCGATGCAGTTTTCCTTAGGCGATCTATATTCTTGGCTTCTCTAAACTTTTGGGGTCTCTAGTGCACCTTCGGCTTCACCTTCATAGCTTCACACACTGCCCTCTCAGGGGCACACTGCCTGGCCTCCCAGGCCTTCTTCTGAAATCTGGGTGGAAGCCTTTCTGACCCCACAACTCTTGTATTCTGTACGAACCTAAAACCAGGGCCACGAGGATGACGCCAGGGTCTGCCGCCAGTTGGAGCAGAAACCAGGCTTCCTTCTTGCTTCTCTGTGGTGGTCATGTGCCTGGATTGCTGAGTGCTCTGAACCAAATCCCGAGGAACAACTTCCTTAGGCCGCTGCTATTCTGGAACGTTGCGCTCTGGGGCATTCTTCTCAAAGCAAAATCTTTCACCTTTCTAACTCCGAGGCTGTAAAGGCTGGAGTCTTGCTGTTTCTTGTGATGTCTTTGGGCTATCTTTTCTTTTATCTTTTGAAATACCCAGCTTTTCCTTGCTGGTTTCTTTAGCAACGAGTCTCTCTTTCATTCTATCTTTGCAGGCCACAACTTTACTTGTGCTTCTTTTATGTGTAAACTTACAACATTTTGAATCATTCTGCTGGGCTGTTTGTTCTTGGTTTTTAACATAAATCTGGCTAAAAGCCCCCAACAATAGCCATGTCACCGCCTCAACATTAGACTGCCTTGAAATTTCTCTTGCAAGATTAATTAGTCTGCCGCCCTTAATCTCAGTCTCAGGCAAAGTCTCTGGACACAAGCAAAATGCAGACAAACTTTCTGCCAAGCCATACATACATGGTCTGGAGTCCAACAGGCAACACAGTCCTTCTTCCCAGCAGAAACGTCCTGAGCCTGGTCTGTACCGGCAAATTTCTTAATTCTTCTTTCCGCAAGCCAACTCCAAAGGCTGCTAAACCACATGGTCAAGTATAGTCCCAGTAACGAACCCACTCCTGGTACCAAATTTTGTTTTAGTTATTTTTCTCTCGTCGTTGGGACAGAATACTCGACACCCAAAGTTAGGGGAAGAAAGGTTTATTAGCTCACAGTCTGTAGAGGTTTTAGTCTATAGTCTATTGGGTCTGAGGCGGCGGGGCAGCATGGCAGACCGACAGCTGGCCGGCCACACAGTAAAGTCAGCAAGATGCAAGGAATGTATGTAAATAAGCAATGTAAACAAGCAGCTAGTTAGCTTCTTCCTGTCTTTTATCTAGGCTACCTGCCCCCAGGGCGGCCTGCACTCTCACCTCCCAATCTCAGGCTCACATCCTTGATCCCAGCAGAACAATGCCAAACCGATCAACGGATCAATTTAGTAATCACACACTCTAGATTTAGCTATCTCTTACCACATGAGGCTTTGGGGGGACATCTAGACACAAACCATAACATTGTATATAAAGTATCTGGTGTATGTGCACAAGCATATTGCATTTTTTTAAACTAAATGGCCAACAACATGTTTTGATTGACCTCAGATGGAGACGGGATGGGGAGATACTGGTTCTGTGAAAATAATCCCCTTTCTCCATTAGTGGGATGCTCATCAGCTCTTATCTTTATATTCCAGTAAGTTATTTTGCTCTCACTGTCTTAACAGAAAAGACAACATAAAAATCCTTGCATACCTTGTTTAATTGGAGAATTTTAATGTTTTTCATTTATCATTGTAAGACCAAGGACAATTTTATAACTTCTTGGTACACAGCTGTTACATGTAGGGTGATCTGTCTTTAAGTAGGAGTAAATTACTCTTTTAAAAAAAATCCTAGTTTTCCCTTTAAATCAAGTGTCTTGTTTAAATAACCTTCTTGTTTAAAAAAAAAGAATTGATTATGGGCTAGGCACAGTTCTAAGCCCTTTATGTATCTTTAATTATCACAAATCAGTGTATATTATTGATTCCGTTTTACAAATGAGATAGTACAAAGAAGCTATGTAATTGATCCAAGGTCTCTAAACATCTCAAATTGAACCTTCCCCAAATGAATGCTTTGTCTTCCTGTACCAGACAAGATTCTCTCATAGTCTTCATTCCAGTCTGGTATCATCACTGTATTCTAGTCTCGAATATAGAATGGCTATATTCTAGGGGCAGAGGAAACTTGCTTTTGTATTAGTTTACCTACTAGAAGACTGTGAACAATATGCTGCATTCTGAGATGGTTTCACCATAAACAATGATGCTTATAAGGTTCTGTACTAGCAGAACATTTTTTACATTTGTTATATTTGCAAAAGTCTTCTCTATTCTCTCTCTCTAAATGATTTATGTAAGAGAGTTTCTTTATTAGTCAAAGAGTTTCAGAGAAACACAACCAACAGGATATGTGTGTGTTATTAGAACATGCAATTATGGAAACTGGCAAGTACTAATACCTGCAGTCCAATGGCTAGAGACCCAGGAGACTTAACATGTAGTTCCAATCTAAATCCGAAGGCCTGAGAACCAACAGGAAAGTTGGCAGGCTGAAGACCCAAAAAGCCAATATTTCAGTGAGTTGAAAGGCTGGACTACACCAGTGTGCCTGCTGAAACAGTCAAGCAGGAAAAGCTCTCTTTCTCAGCCTTGTTCAATTCGGGTTGTCAGTTGATTAGAGCAGGCCTGCCTGCATTAAGACTGGCAATCTGCTTTATTCAGTCTACCAATTCACATACTAATCTTATCCAGAAATACCTTTGATGTCACGCCCAGAATAATGTTTGACTAAATATCTGGGTATTTAGTGCCAACTTGACACAAAAAATTAATCATTATAGTTTCTAGAGTGACTGTTCATTTTTTTAAATTTAGAAGACAATTTATTTAAAAGTGGTGAAAAAGGGGGTAAAGGAAGATGATAGATAGCTACTCAACAAGTAGGGAACATTCAAAAGTAAAATACCATACCTGTTCTTATGTAAAATAAAGTGTTAGTGCTGATCTAAGATTCTTTAATTAAAAGTATCTCTCTTTAAGTAACTTTTCAGATGTACAATTAACGATTAAATGAGAACTTCATTCTGTGTGTGTTCTACATATAGACTCTCCTGCAGGGACTCTTCAGTAAAATAAAGAAAACTCAAATTGAAACTTTCTTTTCCAGTTGCTATTTCTTTCTTTCTTTCTTTCTTTTTTTTTTTTTTTTTTTTTTGGTGCCAGGGGATCAAAATCAGGGCCTTGTGCTTCGTAGGCAAGCACTGTAACCACTGAGCTAAATCCCCAGCCCCCCCAGTTGCTGTTTCTTGTAAGAAATTCAACCCTGCACCAGATGTCACCCCGTGTTATCTAGTTACATTTTTAATAAGTCTCTGCATTTCCACTATTATTATATAATGGACTATCAATAGCATCGTTTATAAGTCTTCCTGTTCTTGTTGTCCTCTAGGATTGTTTTCCCCCTCTGATCAAATCTCTGTTGTGTAGTTGATTGAGGATATTTTTATCCTCATTATATTCATCTACCTCTTATATCTGATGGGTGGAAGACAGAAACTAGTTTGTTTATATGTAACTTCAAATATGAAACTATTTCATATCAATCAAAATAGGATAACCTTATAGATCTACATGGGTGAACTTCTGCATCATATTCACTTTTGATCTACCACATGCGGTTAGTAAGGTTGGTGAAATGAAGCAGCAAATTGTGCATCTGACTATAATTGAGAAAAGCCTTTATCTCTTTATGGGTGCTTTAAGTATTTTCCAACAGATATGGAGGATTAAGTAGGATATAAAGACTCCTCATATGAATTGGATAAGATCCCTCATATTGAATTAGAGTTCTGACAAAAAATGTTTATAGCAAGAGAAATTGTGTTGCTCTATTATTAGCTTATATATAATTTCCAAAGACCTTAGTTAACTCAAAGATCTTAAGTCTGAACTGAAAATAAAATTAACAAATCGGATTTCACAGTGGGAATAAGTGTGGAAGGTAGGTCACCTGGGTCACTGGCCCCTTCCTGTCTTTGTTTCCAGCCATCAGGAGGTGAACACATTTCCTCTGCTACACATGCTTCCTCTATGATGTACTGCCTTAATACAGGCTCAAAAGGAATAGGACCAAGTGAACATAGATTGAAACTTCTGAAACTGTGGGTCAAAATTAACTTTCCTCCTTATAAGTTGATTTTCATCAGGTATTTGTTACAGTGATGAAGATCTAAAACATGATTTTTTTTGTTGTGGTGGTGGTGATTTTAAATCTTTTTAATTTTAATTATTCTGGCTAGAGTGTGGTGGTAATTTTCATTTATTTTGATCTTCAAATTACTGACAGGTATGAGCACATTTTAATATGTTTATTAAATGTTCAAAAGCCTATGGAGTTTTTTTGCATTTTTTACTGTGCTACCTAAGTGACTTCAAATCTTTGACATTTATTGTCTGGTTGTGGCAAAATGTGAAAAAATGATAAAAGACAAAACTGGAGTAAACATGGTAAGTTTTGAAAGGCTGGAAGGAAAAATGAACTGTACTTGTGCATTATAATAGCTGCAGATAATGAAAAGCAATAAAATGTGCTAAAAATTTGACAAAGATTGACCTTGATTTCAATAGGTTTATTTGTTGATAGGTTTAATCCCAAACATTGTATTAATATATGGTTGGAATTTGGTTATATTTTTGCTTAAATGATAGTTTGTTTTTAAAAGAGGAGATGAAAGATCATTCTTTACTTTCTGTGCAGTCAGCCCAAACAGCAGAGATTCTGTCTCTCACCAGAATTACATTCTCTTGGTCATTTGTCTCATTGCTGGGACACAATACAGTACCTGATACCTCCAACTTAAAGGAGGAAGGGATTATTTTGGTTCAGTTTCAGAAGTTTTATTCCATG
This sequence comes from Hystrix cristata, assembly GCA_004026905.1. NCBI lineage: Eukaryota > Metazoa > Chordata > Mammalia > Rodentia > Hystricidae > Hystrix > Hystrix cristata. The sequence continues at coordinate 39,381 of PVJO010011075.1, forward strand.
CTGGCAGATTCAAATACAGAAACAGTATGGTAGGAGGCTTGCACAGAGGAAAAGGGCTCATGTCATGGCACCCAGGAAGCAGAGCAAAGAGGAACCAAGGAGGGAGATATACTCTTCCAGGTAATGTCCCCAGTGATTTACCTCCTCCAACCAAGTCCCACCTCCAACAACAAACTAGCTCTGAACTCATTCATGGGAACCCACAGATGAGTACAGCACACCATGATCCAATCCCCTTTTAAAAGCTCCACCTCTGAACATAGGAAGCCTTTGTGGGGCATTCTATAGCTAAACAGTAACATTCCACCCCTGGCCCCCAAAGACTCATTTTCATTTCTTGTGCAAAATGCATTTAGTCTATCTTTACAGAGTGACAAAATTTTAACAGTTTCAGCATTGCTAGAAAGTCCAAGTCCAAAGTATCCTCTGAGACTCAAGGCAAACTCTTATCTGTGAGCCCCTGTCAAAATAAAAAAGAATGTTAAACACTGCTGACATACAATAACACAGGGAAACATTCCCATTTCAAAAGAGAGAAATAGGAGTATGGAAAAATTAGGATCAAAAGAAGACTGATGTTTGCCCAGTTTATGGAATTTGATAAATGCAGCCCAAAGACACAATCGGTCATAGCTATCCTCTGCTGTTGCACAAAAAAGCAGCAAAAGATATACGTGAGAGTGGCTGAGTTCCAATAAAATTGACAGAAACAGGGAATGGGCCAGACTTGGTCTAAGAGTTCAGGACATAGCTTTCAATTCCTGCTCTCAACCAGTACTACTAAAGTGATAAAACAGTTAAGCTCCTTCTCCTGTATTTATTGAGTCTACTGTTCTCCTAAATCGACCTCTGACTCTAAGCCTTTCCACTGGTCTTGACCCCCTTCAAAGTATTTCTCTGCTCATTCTAAAATACCATTGTGAAAAGTCCATTTGCTCTCATTTTGTGTGATTTCCATCACTGCTGGATTTATTCTCTATTAACTGCTCATGACAATGTTCTCCACCATCACCACTCCTTTACGGTCTATCCAAATTTTCTTCAATCATAAATTTTAAGGGATTTCTAAATAACAGAGAAAATGAGGAGGGGACGAAAGTATGGACAGAAAGGTAGGATTCAGGAGAGAAGAAATCTGTTGTCATTTTTCTACAATTTTCATGTAATATGGAATAGAATAACAATACAAAACTGACATATGTATAGTGTTTTACTAAGTATTTATTTGAAGTCTTGCTTTTGTGTTTCCAATCCCATTAAGGATCTTTGGTCACCCATGTAATTTAGGTTAATGTACCATTTTGCTTTCATGCCTTATTCACTTTCTTAAGGGCTTCGGGATAAAGATAAACCAACATATGGAGAATTAGAACCTCCAAAAAAATGTGGGTAAACGTGAAGCCCAGAGAAATGGTAACTTCTTCATGAAGCGAAGCTTTTTATCTTCAATTTAGTCATCTGAAGATCATCCCATGAGCTTTTTCCATACCCGTCAGGAAAGTATGTCCTGGTGCCTCGGTTGCTTCAGTTCTCTTCTTCACTGAGTCCCTAAATAAAGTAATAATTGAACCTATCAACTTTTCAGACTGTTGGTATACCTAAAGCTTTTTGTAAACATGACACAGTGTACTTTGCAGAAAGTAATGTTATGAAATAAAGTTTCCCTGATAATTTGATTCTAGAAAATGAATGATTCGATCAATGACAAGAATAAGACAAAGGGACTAGATCAACAAAAATATAGTTAAGATTTTGACCCATTCTACCTCAGAGTACCTGAAGGGAACTGGAAAATGAAGGAAGATTTCTTCACCAGAGGGGTAACAATTAGCTAAATATATGACCAACATAATCCACAGGAACATAATTTAGAACCTGCTGTTTAAGTACATTTTAGTTATCTTCATGAAACTGGACAGCTAGCTGCCTTCAAGGGGGAGGAAAGGAATCCTAACAAACTTTCAAACCTTACCCTTTATAATTTCTATGGCTCATATGAAAGAAGTGTCACTCTCAGAAGAAATGATGTCATTATGCATATGTAAGTTTCTACTTTGGATTGAGAGTAACAACTCTCTGTCTTCCTGATGACAATGATATGAGCCCTCTGCCTGATCTACAAAATCATTTCCTTTCAAAAGGACAGCTACAATGGGACTCTGTTACAAACAAGGGGGGAACTGGATTTCATAATGTTTATACTGATGTTCTTCCCCAGGGATTTCATGAATTCCCACAAATGGGTATTTGGGAGGCTGGCAATTAGCACTTTGAGATCTGTATCTAGAAGTTTTCATAATTATCAAATAAACAGACATAAGGAACATCTTACCTAAGAGCAAAATTATACATTAGGCAAGTAAAATTAGATGCATATTTTAGGTCTTCCATGTAAACACTCAGGTATTTAACAGTGATAAAGCCAACTTACATTTCTTCACATTCAGTAGTTTTTCAGGGTTGCTCGTCAGTGTGAATTCTTTGATGTCTGATGAGGGATGAACTGCACTTAAAACTTTTCCCACAATCATTACACCTAAAAGGTTTCTCTCCAGTATGAGTTCTCTGGTGCTGAATAAGAGCTGATGAATGAATGAAAGCCTTTTCACATTCACTGCATTTGTAGGGTTTCTTTCCAATATGAATTCTTTGATGTTTAGCAAAATTTGAGCTCCGGCTAAAAGTTTTCCCACATTCATTGCATTCGTAGGGCTTTTCTCCAGTATGAATTCTCTGATGCTGAACGAGGTGTGTGCTCTGACTAAAAGTTTTTCCACATTCACTACACTCATATGGCTTTTCTCCAGTATGAACTCTCTGATGCTTGGTAAGGGATGAGCAGTGACTAAAGGCTTTCCCACATTCTAGACATTTATAAGGTTTCTCTCCAGTATGAGTTCTTTGATGTTTAATAAGTGCTGATGAATGAATGAAAGCTTTATCACATTCATTACATTCATAAGGCTTGACTCCAGTATGAATCAACTGATGCTGCACAAGATGTGTACTTCGATTAAAACCTTTCCCACATTCACTGCATTCATAAGGTCTCTCTCCAACATGAATTCTCTGGTGTATTGCAAGGGATGAGCTTTCTGTAAAGGTTTTCTTGCATTCACTACACTCAAAGAGAATTCTATTATGTGTTCTCTGGTGTTTAGTTAAATTAGCTCTGTGGCTAAAAGATTTCCCACATTCATTGCAGGTATAGGGTTTCTCTCCAGTATGGACTCTCTGGTGTCGAATAAGCACTGAATGGTAAGTAAAGAGTTCACCACAATCATTACACTTATGAGGTTTTTTCTCTTTATAGGTTCTCTGCTTTTTTGTTAAGCTTGACTTCTGCTTCAATCTTTTACTCAGTGTATGAAATGCATAGGATCCTCTGGGAACTCGGTTTTGAGTGATAAGGACAGACTTCTGACTGAAGTTTTTCCAATATGTATCATGCTCATGATCTCTTTCCTCAACAAATGAATTCATGTGGGTGAACACTTCTCTCAAGTGTCTCTCCTGATTTCCTTGCTGATTCTCTAACCAATTTTCGCATTCCAGAGCTGTTTCCAAGGTGGAATTATAGACACTATTTCTTGTTAATCTGTCCATTATCACATCCTGACATGATTCTTCTTTGGAAAAATCTTGCACTGAAGTTGAATCTTTGCTCTCAGGTATAGTCTCCATGTCTGAAAGACATTGGAAATGCAATTTTTCTGTGTCAATAAAAAGGTGGTACTGTAATAGATAAGAGTTAATGAAATTGAAAAGCATGCTTTCAGGGAGTAAGTGGATTTGACTCTTATTACATGATCTGCAGAAGAGATGCAAATGGAGAAAACAAATAGTGTATGCAGAGAAAGTGAGTATACCTTATGCAGGAGAGTCCAAAGAGGGAATTTTTTTGACCAGGAATGTAGGAGAAAGAGGGATGTAAATGACACAATGTATTGGTGAATGAGAGATAACGAATACACTAGATCAGGATAGGAGAAAACACTTTTTATGGAATACCTACTGTGATAGATAGTAAGGCAATTGGGGCTGGGGATTTAGCTCAAGTGGTAGGGCACTTGCTTAGCAAGCACAAGGCACTGTGTTCGATCCCCAGCACCAAAAAAAAAAGTATATATATTTATGTATATTAAGGCAGTTATCATCTTACTGTACAGTTATAATTTGTAAGTTTCCAGTCTTTTAATCCTACTTATTATGAGATATAATTTCGCTGCCAGTATAATCTTCCTAACAATGCTTTTATAATGCTTCTATTAAAAAAATCTCATATGATCTACCCAAGGCATAAAAGCAAATATATGAAATGATAAATGCACAAGGATATTCACTGCAATATCAATTAAGATAGCAAAAGACTGGCAACCTCTCAAAAAAGACTGAATAAACTATAATGTACACATAAATTGAGTACTGTGCAAATTTTTCAAAATAGAAATGATCTCTATATATTGCTATAATTCCAGGATATGTTAAGTATTTTTTAAAAATGTACGCTGTAATGAAAAACTAATAAAAAGGATTTTTTATGGGGAACTTTCACAACAGAGAACAGAGGGCAGAAATAGGAGCTAAATCTCTTTAAATATGTTTAATATAAACATTAAAATTTTGTATCCTATATAAAACTATTTTATAATGATGAAATAATTTAAACAATGATTCAAAAGAACACACACATCAATGAAATAGAAGAGTAAATTCAGAAATAAACTATGTTCTCATAGTACATATAAAAATAGGGCTGGGGATTTAGCTCAGTGCTCAGAGTGTTTGCCTCGCAAGCATGAGGCCCTGAGTTCGATTCCCGGTACCAAAAAAAAAAAAAAAATAGGGAGATCATTTTTCATTCATAGAATAATTTGTTTTTCCAACAAATGTTGCCATGACAACCAATTAAATATTTAAAATAAAATTAAATTAGATCTCTCCTTTCATAAACCCAAATAAATACTATTCATTCAACTCTGCATTCATATGTCTATACATTTTATTCAGCAAATATCTACTGAATATGTGTTAGGCTTTGTGCTAGCTTCTGGGACAAAACAAACATAATCCCTATGCACATGGAGGGAAAGAGAATTTCGTTTAACACTGACAAGAAAGTATCAAACTGCATTTGTTGAAGGCATTGAGAAATAAAAGGCAAATGATGTTATGAAAAATCGTAAGACGGGGAATAGGAGGAAGAGTTTTCCCTGAAAAAGTAAATCACTAAGCTGATTGAAAGCCAAGTTGGGGTTGGGGAGAGTGTTCTGGCTGTACTAGTGTTGTAGTGCATAAAAGCACTGACATGAGCATTCTAGATAGAGAGACTGTTATGTATATAATCCCCAAGGTAAGGAAGACATTCAAGCCAAGCATGGTGAGTAAGAATATGGACTCTGGAATCAGAATACATGAATTTGAATCTCCACTCTGCCAGTTACTAGCTGTGTGACTTGGGCAAGTAATTCTGTATCTCTATTCAGTTTCTTTATGCATAAGATGGGGCAATGACAGTACCTACCTCATGAGGAATAATAACAATACTTACCTTAATGAGCATTAGAGTATTTATTATGCCACTAAACACTGACATGGCATAAGTGCTAGATAAGTATTTGTTAAGTAAAATATAAACGAATATAGGTAAGTAGAAACAGAGATCTCAAAGTGCAGTCTGTGGACCCATTGAAGACTGTCACACTACTTTCAAAATACTACTTGGATATTATTTGCCTTTTACATTGTCTTGATATTTACACTGATGTTGCAAAAGTAACAGTGGTGAAGCTGCTTACTTACAACTTAACAAGAATGAAAACAATAACACCAAACTTATTAGTAGTTAATGTACTGTTTTCTACCATTACACACACACACACACACACACACACACACACACACACACACTCAGTTTCCTCTTAAAATGTCTAAGCAAAAAACATTATTAGGTCACTGAGTTTCAATCCTTGAGTACACACCTTTTTAATAATCTGGGTTTGTGAAATAAGAATTAGTCACAAAGTAAGAATTTTTTTTTTTAAGCAGGAATTCTTGTCAAAGTATAATGAATGTGAGGAAAAACACTTGTGATTGAATTGTGAGTTAAACTACTATTCTCAGGGACCATGATTTTTACTTGAAAAAGTGACAAACTATGTTAAACCAAGTTGAGTATCTGGTACAAAATTTCTCAAAAATGAATGAAGTGAACCTGTCATTTCAAGGAAAACAAATTATAGTATTTGATAAAATTTGAGCTTTCTGGAAGAAATGGTGAGATTTAGATAACTACCAAGGAAAGTTTGACAGCTTAATAAAATGTGAAGACTTTCCTAAGGTCGGTATTATAATTAAAATTGTAATTTAGGGATTGAGGACTTATCTTAAGTGGTAGAGTGCTTGCCTAGCAAGTGCAAGGCCCTGAGTTCAATTCCCAGCACCCCCCCAACAAAAAACCAAAAAATTTGTAATTAAAAAAAATTACGCAATGCAAAGTGTCAACATTTGGAATATCTGCTTAGCTTAGTGAATCAGTATTTCTCAAGAGATTAATATAGATTTTAATGTAGTAGAGTATGAAAAGTTAATGATGATAGATTCAGATTTTACACTGTACCTAATCTTTAAGAAATTACCCTTTGGGATGCAGGTGTAGCTGAGCACTGGAGCAATTACCTAGTGTAGGTGAGACCATAGATTTAATTACCCAGGCTAGAAAACAAAATCTCAACCAACCAAACAAAAACCATTTGGAAAAGCCTATAAAATAGTCCCTTTTCCAATTATATATCTGAGTAATGCTGGATTTTCTTCATATACTCCACTTGAAACAATCTATCACAACTAAATGTACACAGAAGCATATGTGAAAATATACCTATCTTCTATGTAGCCACACATAAGAAAAATTGTAAAAGTTTAAAACAATGCCATACTTCTCAGTAATATGTTTTGTTTCTGAAAATGCCTGTTTTACATTAAAATTCTAATATGTTAACATGTAATGGGTTTGTAACAACGTTAAATGAATTAACTAATATCTTTAAATGTTCTCAACTTTAATGTATAATACAATAAATATTGCTAGATATAGCCCACATAAAAGTTCTTTAGAGTCTTCAGTAATTTTTAGAGTTATGCTATGACCTATGATGCTAAAATATTCAAGAACTGTTTCAAAAGAGCATAGAGATGTACTGACAATAGGTGTGAAATTAGTAGCAATAATAAGTAGAAGTCGGATTTTGTAAGAATTTGTAGGCCTGCAGGAATTTGGCTATTATTCTAAATGCAAAAAAAAAAAAAACCCAAAAACAAAAATCAACCCCCCCCCCAAAAAAAAACCCCAAAAGCCAAAAACTGAAATATTTGGAGCAAAGAGAAGACACATCCAATGTGATTTTGAAAACATCCTAAGATACATACAATAGAATATATGGGGCAAAGGTAGAATCAAGAAGATTATCATAGTAGTCTAGGTAAACAAAAGGGATTAGGGTGTGATGTCAAGAGTGAAGAAATATTCAAAATACAGTTAGGTAAACACAGCTGACAGAGGAGAGAAGAGGAAATTTATTATAAAGACCATTCATACCCAGGCATGGTGGCAATGCCAGTAATCCCAGCTAGTCCACAAGCTGTCCTGGAAGCTGAGGAACAAGGATTCCAAGTTTGAGGCCAGCCCAGGCAACCTAACAAGACTCTGTCTCAAAATAAAATTTTTAAAAAGGGTTGCGGACATCGTTCAGTGGGAAAGCACTTGGTTCGCATGAGTGAGGCCCTGGGTTCCAACCCAAGTACCACCACGGCAGGAGAAAAAGAGACTGTTCATAGATTTCTGGCATGTACAATTTGATAAGACAGCAAATATCATTAAGAGAATTACTGGAGAAAGGCTCCTCTTGAGGCAATGGGGAACTGCGGAATTTGGGGAAATGGGGAACTAGGGAATTTGGGCATATTTAGACACTTTATTTTGAGGTGTCTTTTACATAAAACAAATACAGACATCTAATAGTTACACAGACGCTTAGAGGAGGATCTCCTACAAGAGGCCTAAAATGGAAATACAAATTTGGGGACCATCTGAATAGATCCTAACAGGTTGTGGGAATAATTAAACTACCCAACACAAAGGTAGAGGCTGCAAACAGACGACCAGTCAGCCAAATCTGACATCAGAATGTGCTGTATCTGGTCTATACTATATACAAAATTTCTAAATTTGTTGCCAAAATCTAAGAATAGGGAGATTTTTACAGAGAACTAAATTTTGGGTTTCTCTCAGAAAAAAGCTGGAAGCCTACTAAATGACAACCACCATTTGTTTACTTATTGTCCAAAGTTGCACGTACTCTATCATGACAGACTGAGTACATCCAGAGAGACCGTATGTCCCATAAAGCCTAATTATTTACTACCTAGACTTTTACATAAAAACTTGCCAGCCCTTAAGCTAAAGTTAAAGAGTAATGGCTCCTCCTGAGAGTTGAGGCATGTGCCCCTCTAATTTTTAGCAGTTCCCATCCTGTTTGCTTTGCTCATGTATATTATTCCCTGGCTCTTATAAACACTCAAATTTGTAATCGAATGTATACAAAATAAAGGGGAGATTAAAATTAAGTATTTTTTTTTTCCAGCACTTTTTTTCAGCAAAGACCCAGTGCATGGTCTTTGCACTGGGCTACATCCCAGACTTCTCTAAATTTTTTATTTTGAGACAGGCTCTCACTAGTTGCTAAGTTGCCAAGGTTGGGCTTGAACTTTTGATTCTCCTGCTTCAGCCTCCCTGAGTGCTGAGATTACAGCCATGTGCCATCATGCCCAGTTTAAAATCAAATCATGATCAATTAAAAATTTAATTGCTTAAAAAAGAAAACTAAAAAGATACACCTAAAAGCAAAAGGCAATTCCAAAGAGATTAATGACGTGAAAGAAAAATTAAAGGACAAATATACTAGAAAGCACGAGCAAACATTTATGCTATCTTGGGACGAGGAAGGCCTTTAAGCAGTACTCAAAAGGCAGAAAATAAAAAGACTGTAACATTAATTTTGTACACTGAAAAGCACAGGAAAACTGAAAGGCAAAAAACTGAAAGAGACCTGTAGCATGGCAATTATATAACTAAGAAAATAGCAATATCCAAAAAAAAAATCCTAATACTCCCAAAAGGAGAGAGGTGAGTAGGCAAGTCACAAAAACTGACAGGCCCACGAGGAGAAAAAGACATAGACATAATCACACGGAAAGATTTTAAAGCTCTCTCGGTATTCAAAATAGAAAGAATTTTTGAAAAGAACACTCAGGCAGAATTCATATATGCACATGTGCACACACACAAAAACACACACACACACACGCACACTATTAAGTATAGTAACTAAAACAGTATGGTATTAGAGTACAGATAGACAAGTAAACCAGAGTGACTAGAAACAAATCTAAGTACACAGGGAAACTAGATTTACTACAAAGATAGCGCTACAAATCAGTGACAAAAGATTGTTCAGTGAACAATCTTTGATTATAGACTGTAAGGATAGAAAAAGATAAAGTTAGTTCCTTATTTCAAACCATATACAAAAATACATGTAAAACAAAACTTGAACTTTCGTGAATAAAATACATATTATGCTTCTGATACTGGGATAAGAAAAATAATTAACGGATAAGTATAAAAAATTTAATGAATCTGACATTAAAATTTAAAATTCGATCATAAAAGACATCATAAAATAAAAATAAGCCAAAGATTGGAAGAAAACTTTTTTCTCAATGATTTGTAATGCTGCCTCTGTCATGTATTAGAATTTAAAATATAGAAATACTTCCAAGAAATCAAGAGAAAGATGTGACAGACCAATTTTTAAAATCAGGCAAAGAGCATCAATAAATCACAAAGAGAAAACCCGAATAGCAAATCCATACAAAATACTCAAACTGACTCATACTCATTCAGAAAAAATGAAAATTTAAAAACATGAAATAGCACTTTGCATCCACCAGATTAATAAAACTAATAAGTCTGAAAATATCAACTAGGATAGGTGGCAGGATCTTGACAATTCCTAGTAAAATTAACATGTGATACTTCAAGATGGAATTATTCCCTCTCTAGACAGCTACCTTAAACTAACCCCAATTCTCAAGATGAACATGAATTAGTGAAGAGATGATCACTGCAACTGTTATTAATGGGAAAAAAAATAAACGGTTCAATTTATTCACACAATGGACCTACTCCATACTGGCTAAACTAAACAAAATTCATTATATATTAATATAGATTAATGAAATACAATGTGAAGTTTTAAAAATTAGATTTGAAAAGCTTAACAGTAAAACAGACATATTATTTATGAACCTGTCCAAAATATATACATTGTTTTATGTATATATGTATATGTGTGTATACATACATATACACATGTAAACATTAGAATGATTTATACCATCCTTGAGATAGTTATAGTGGTCACTTCTAGAGAATAAAAGAATAAAAGGACTTTAAATTCCTAATATTTTTTATTTCTTAAAAAGTAGAGATATCACAAATCTGTAAGAATGGTTAAAAAGAGGTCAGATAATACTACATGTTGATAAGCTTGTGAGCAACTACAGCTCACACTCTCTGCTGGTAATAATTGGTATGATAACTTTGGAAACCTCTGGCAATTTCTACCACAAATAAACATGCACCTAACCCACGACTCAACAATTTTACCTGCATGCATATATCCTGTAGAAATTCATACATATATGTTCATGAAAATAAGTGAAACAATATACACAACAGCATTATTCACATGAGCAAAAACTGGAAACTATACAAATGCCTATCTTCAGCAGAATAAGTTAGAATACCAACATAAGAAAGTGTAGCACAATGAGAATGAGCTAAAATATAGCATACTATATCATGTATATATCTTACAGTTAATGTTCAGTGAAGGAAGCCAGACACAAGAATATATACAATATCATCCCATTTATACAAAGTTCAAGAACAGTCCAAAATTAAACTGTGGTGTTACAAGTTAGAAGATTATCCTTGGGAGGAGGGAGGTGATGGAGACAGGGTATGAGAGTGCTTCTAGAGGTGCTAGCAAAGTTGTTTTCTTGATCTGGGCACTAGTTATACGAATGTGTTTCATTTGTGAAAATTCATAGAATTGTAGTTATGATGCTTATATGTATTTTGTATTACCAAAAAAGGAGGAAAGAGAAAAGACACAAATGAAGTAAAATATTAGCAAGTGTTTAATCCTGGTGATGGACACGTGTTATTTTATTTCTGGATTTCTTTGTATTTAAAATGTTTTAAAATTATAAAGTATTTTATTTGGACAAGGGAGGGGGAAAGGAACAGAGGGACAAGAGAAATAAGAAATGGAAGGAAAAAATGGAAACAAAGCTTTTGTAAATAGGGAGGAAGGAGGGGGTGAGGGGAGGGGAATGGGAAAAAAAGAAGCAACAAGATAAGTCATGTACAGGTACAAATCCCCTACGATGAATGTTATCACTATGTACATCTAAAATGTACCATTAAAATAAAATTTAAAAAATTAAAAAAAAATTATAAAGTATTTTAAAAACAAAGGCACATAGGCACTTCTAATATTCTTTATTAAAAACTGAAAAGTGACACTAATTCACTGTCCTTCTGGACATTTTTGAAGATTTTCATCTACCTGACTCACCTGGGTAGCTGCGTTTGGGGGCCTTTCTCTCAAACTTCACTGGTTCCTTTCCACTGTCCAATTTATAGTTCTCAGATTTAGAAACTGGCAGCCCTGTTCATTTGGAAAAAAGAGAAAGAAAGTAACATTAGAGTATAATCCCAAACCCTCAATCTACAAAGACATTACAGGAAGATCTGACATAGTCATAGGGGAGGACTGATCTTAAATATCTGCAGCAGGATCAAAGCCTGATAAAAGAGTTAAATATCTGCAGCAGGATCAAAGCCTGATAAAAGAGTTAAACTGCATTTGTAAAGACAAATGTTTTTGTCTGTCAAGGAAAGAAGAAAATGCCTCTTAATTTCCTTACTATGTGTAGAAATTTTCAAGTGACTTAGTCCTTACTTTTTGAAAGATGGAAAAAAAAATAGGACCTCAGTTGGACCACAAAATATTGACTATGGTAACTATAGTTTTTATCTTCTAATGCTTTCTCTTTCTTCCTTTTTCAGTCACTGGAGGTCACTGTCTTAGGGGATTTGTTAAATGAGATTTGAGAGAGGCTAACATAGTCCCTGTTACTCCTCTACAAATGTATCATGCACATCTGTATGTACACATAGCTGGGGATTTAGGTCAAGTGCTACAGTGCTTGCCTAGCAAGCACAAGGCCCCATGTTCGATCCCAGCAGCCACCCCCTGCCCAAACAGACGTTTACTGTATGCACACATAGAGTGGCAAACATGAGATCCAGAACAGGCCAGAGAGTACTCTTTCTCCATGGTTCTGTGACTATTTCTGATAGGCATATGATCCTATTTGCTACAACTTCCAGGAGAGAACCATATTCCTTCTTGGCTTAGCTCTCTAATTGGAAGAATAATGTAACTAACTACCAGTAGACATTTCTGTCACATAGGGAGACCATAAGCATAAAACTCAGTTAAGCACAGCAATATATACCTGTCATCCCAACTGATCAAGAGGCTGAGGCAGGAAAACTGTAAGTTCAAGGCTAGCCTTGCAACTTAGCAAGACCCTGCCTCGAAGAAAAAGGAGGAGGAAGAGGAGAAGCAGGAGAAGGAAGGGAGGGAGGGAGGGAGGGGGAGAGCGAGAGAGAGAGAGAGAAAGAGAGAGAAAGAGAAAGGAAGGGAGGGAGAATAAAGCTCATGCAAAGCCAAGCCAGCTGATTAAATAAATAAATAAAATAAATAAATTGAATTAAATCATAGAATAAAAAGACTGGGAGTGAGCACCAAATCCAAGTCCCGTTAACACAGAATTAATTCAAGGTAAAATGTGTTAAACTCGAAAATGACTGCAACAAATTGATTAAGGTTAGAGATTTAATTCAAAAGTGTTTAATGATATCAAGATTATCACTTCCAAGCGATAATATGTTCGATTCCAAGTCAAGATTTTTTCTTCTTAAACTAGTATGAATCAGGTTGTCTCTTGAATCTCATTACACAGCAATCACAGACATTTCATCAAGAACCTAGAGCAGACCCAGCTTTTCCTCAGCTAGAGATAGAGTTCAGTGGTAGTTTATGCTTAGCATGTACAAGGCCCCAGGTTCAATCCCCAGCACCAAAACAAACAAGAAACAGATTTTTCTATAGGTACAAAAGAATACTTTATGATTTCTGAATGAAAATTGAAGGCATGTAAAGCTATTTCATTTTCAATAGAGAAATGATATTTCAGAGTTGCAATAATATGTTCTTACAAAGTGAGACTAGGTTCCTATAGTTCTCCAGCATCACGTCCCTTTGTGCAGGATCCAGCTTGCCCCACTCCTCTGGTGTAAAGTCCATGGCCACATCCTTGAATGTCACTGTTTCCTAAGACATAAAACATATCTTTGTTCACTATGTTTTACTTGATAGCCTCCCTTTTATCTTCCATTTCTGCTTGCATTGAAGCAAAGGCCTGAGATACACTCAACAGGGGAAGTGGGAAGAGGCAAGTATTCTGATAGTGTTCAAATTCTGAATATTCTATGTAAAACCACTGAGTATTAATTGTGAGCCAGGCATACTGTGTTAGACTAACATGAGAACTAAGTGAAGTAAGCCCATCTTTCCACTGAAAAATGACAATTTTTCTGGGGTATAAAGTATTAAAATGTGAACTGCTGAGTCAACAATATAATTTGGCAAGGTAAACAAAATACAGGTAGAGGAAAACAAAAAAACAAGCATGTCTACACAATTCCCCTGTGAGCCCTATTAAAAACTTGAAGAATCAATCTAACCTTCAGAACACAGACTGCAATAAAAACTTGCAAAAGGAGAAGTCATAGAATAAAAAGACTGGAAGTGAGCGCCAAATCCAAATCCAGTTAACACAGAATTAATTCAAGGTAAAATGTGCTAAACTCAAAAATGACTGCAACAAACTGATTAATGTTACAGATTTAATTCAAAAGTGTTTAGTGATATCAAGATTATCACTTCTAAGACTATCATATTTTAAAATCTCTTCTTGACATATCATCTCTATAAGGTAAAAAAATATGAAAACTATATGCAGCTAGAAACACATCAGTACTGAATATGTCCTTTTAACTAAAACCACAGGGAATGGGTATAATATTCCAAGGTTGCCAGAATAAATATATACCAAATGCTATAACTGGATAGAAAACATCTTCTATTTAAACATTCATGAAGGATTTGCAAAAACAAAGTAAATTTCAATAAATTCCCAAATAGAAACAACAGAATAATGACTGATGATAACTGAAAAACCACACCAGATATAAAAATAATTATGAAATAAAATGTGAAACCCAATGCCAAATGACTAACACTGTACTTACAGGAAATGTCATAGCTTTAAACACTTTCATTTCATTAAAAAATTATGTTAATAAATGAGCAGCACATACAATCAAGTTGAACAAAAACAAAGGAAAACAGAAATTTTGAAAATAGAAAAATAAAACAGTTGGGATTACAATATTACATCAATGTTAATGTCTTGATTTTGGAAAAACAGAGTAATAACACAAAGTGAAATATTAACTTTTGGAGAATCTGGATAAACAGTACAAAGGATACTTCTGTAGTATTTGTAATATTTCTCATGTCTAACATTTTTTCAATGCAAACTTTACGTAATGGAAATAATCTGAAATTTAAGAAAAATAATAATCCTTTGGAAATAAAATAAGATGTAAAACTACTAAATGTCCACTAAATAGAAAAGATACTATGAGAAAAAAAATGACTTCACAACACTCAGTGGGAATTAACTACCAATTAGAAGAAAAAAGTCAGTAACATAAATGTAAACCCCCACAAAAAAGGCAAGAAAAAATATAAAAAGATAAAGAATGCATAGGAAACAGAATTATACATATTCACATGGCAGGAAAAATTTGAAACATACATGTTAAATGTGAATGAGCATATTTCCTTAACAAAAGGATTTTTTAAAAAGCCATGCAGAATAGATTATCCAAAACAAAGTATTATTCCAAGTTTGGAGCTGTGGAGGGAAATACTGTACGTCACAAGCCTGAATACAGTAGTGCAAGCTCAACAAAAATATGGAAAAATATACACCAGCCTGTTACCATTGGTTGAGAGAGATGAGGGACTGAATTTGGGAAAGGAAGTAATATTACCTTTAGAGTCTGTGCTGTTTTTCCTATTAAATGAGCAAGAATTAAAACCATATCGGGGTTGGGGATTTAGCTCAAGTGATAGAGTGCTAGCCCTGAGTTCGATCCCCAGTACACCCCCAAATCAGAAGAATTAAAACCATATTTAAAAAAGAAATCTAGTAAGTGAAACATAAAATAAAGCCCAATTACTAATAAGAAAGTTGCAATATTAGCATCAAATACGATCTAATGAAATGCAAAAGGACAGTTTTCTTTTAATTTCCATAAAAGATCAAATCCATACTGATGCTTTAAGTCTTAAGTCTAGTATCACATACACAAAGGCTAAAGGACAAACACAATACCCTCCCATAGTATAACTACCACCTAAACTCAACAATTCTTAATATTTGCCATACTTGCTCTTTCAGGGGAAGGGCAACAGTATAAAAGTAAGTTATAGACTTAGGTCATTCATTGACTCAAAGAACTGAATTCTAAAATTTAAGCCTTTATAGGCTTTCTTTTTCTAGCATTTATTTGAACTATTATTGCAGCAGGCAGTAAAAGCAGCTAGGGAAAACACAGGCCAGAGAGGGAGTCAGGATGATCCAGTGAAAGATAAGATAAAGCTGGAGACAAAAAACCAGGCCCAGGGTGGAGACACAATGGCCAAGGCCAGGGCTCCAGAGGTCTGATGAATAAGGGTCCCAGGTTAAACTGGTGGATCATCCTGCCCAGGAAAGTGACAGAGAACCAGTGCCACCAAGTAACCATTCATACCCCTCTGAAGAATGTCTTTGTTCTTCTGCTTGTGCTAATAATTTTAGAAAAGTTACAATTAATGGTGCTTGTAAAAGTACATTTGCTATGTAACCTGAGTTTCTACAGGCCCACTTCCAGTCAAACTCTCCTGCTTGTAATCCCTTTGGTTGATTTCTGCTTGGCCCAGAATGATCTCAGACATGGTCATTTTGGTGTACAAAAACCCTTAGACAAATAGCCCCCATGGCAACCCACTTTCAGGTGCCCTCCTGCTTTCTGGAGCTTTCCTCTAATAAACTTTTTTCCTACTTATCTCCCATGTCGTTGAGTCCATTCTTTGGCATCTTGAAACATGAACTTGGTTTGTGTGTGTTCCAGTAACACTATGAGTACTTATCATTATTCTAATCACTTCAGCATTTAAAGTGCTTTCTTAAATCCTTAAAGTCACATGCATACTGTTCCCCTAGAGAAACATAAATTTTAAGAAGTATGCACCATATTACTTTAAAAAGGTTCCTACAATACCAAGCACAGAAATTGGCATTACTAACTACTCATTAGCTAAAGAAGGGAAATGCTGCTTACCTGCCTACAGAGGGACTGTAAGTACTAGATGAAAAGAGGAATCACGGATGCGTGGAAAATATTTAGAATATTCTCTTAGAATTCAGCTATCCAGATGGGCTTTTGTAAACCGAGAAACTCCACATCAAAAAGAAGAGAATGTGTGTCTGTAGTCTGAGAAATAAGAGAGACACTCACCTGGGATCTGGCTGTGAGACGCAGAGCTGCCACTTCTCCCTCTTCTGTGTTCTCTTCAGAAGAATTCTGGGAAGAGAGAGCTAAAGGCAAGAAAGCAAAAATGATGGAGCTTACACCCAGACTTCTAAGTCTGGGTGTAAGCAAAAATGATGGAGCTACTCAGACTTCTAAGTCTAAAAGTCCCTCCACCATACTAAACACTGAGACTAATGGAGCCCCAAACACCTATCACCTCCCAGGATTATGGAAAATGCCAAGAGTGTTGCTTCTTGGGACTTAATAAATTCAGTTGCTACAATCATAACGTATCCTGGAAGATGACATGCTCTGATCTAGAAATTAGAATAAAATGATCTCCCAGTTTAACCCACAAAAATATTACAAATGTAGGTTCAATAGTTCTCCAAAACTACTCTTAAAGCTTTTTAAAATGTAAACTACTGGACCTCACTTCGAAGTAATTACCATCGATAGAGTCTGGGGTGCAGTCTAGAAGTCAAACAATCTCAGGAGGAATTCTGATACAGAAGGTCACAGACCGAACTTTAAGAAACACTGGTCTGCTAGTACTGGAAGTCAGTCTCCGACTTTTGTGCTGTTTTCTCCGTATGTTAAACAAAAAACATGTACTGTATTGAAATTATACGGTAACTATCCAGACAAAGTGGGATAACAGGTGTGTGGAAATACTTCTGTCAACCACAAAGTTTAATTCACAGCTCCACTGATGGACAATCATTTGGAAGGAAGAACATGTGAGAAAAGTAGTTGTGGCTATTCTCACACCTCAGAAGCTTAACATTTGGGGGATGTTTTGAAGGTTCTACTGTGCACTACACTGGAGTGTGTGTGTGATCCCAAACCAAGTCCTCCACACTCACTCGGAGAGCATCCATCCCCAAGACTGCAGATAAACAGCACCTCTCTAACGAGAGCCATCTGTCCTTAGGCAACCATTTTCCCTTCAGGAGGAAGAATCCCGCCCTTGCACGACACAGGTTCAACACTTGAGCACTTCTACCTCTTTTCTCGGGCGTTTGAGCCAAATCTGTCTCCATGATCACCACCTCTTCCATGTCCTGCAGATTCTCTGCGCTTCACCCAAATCCAGATCTCCCTGTAGAGACTAACGCAAAGTCCTAGGAGCTGGGATGAGCTTTTCTTCCGCCCCGGGCGCGCGGGGTGGGGGCTGGGGGGTCTGCGGAGAGCTGCCGGTCAGAACGGGTCGGGTTTCTTCCTCACTGAGGAGTCTGTCTCGGTCCTACGGAGCGGCAGCCTGGAAACGAGGGGACCGCATCCCTGAAACGGTTCCCTCCCGCTTGGGGGCTATCCCGGGGCGGGGGAGGGGGACGAGTGTCCGAAGAGATGGCGCTGGAGCTGCTGCCAAGGCAAAAAGAGGACAGACGCTTTCCGCGGCACTCAGGTCACGCACCCAGGACCGCCCGCTCCGCCCCCTGGCCCGCAGCGCGCCCGCCGACACCGCTCGCACCCGGTCCCGGGGGAGGGATTCCAGCCACAGCGTGAGAGTACTCGGCTCAAAGTCAGCCCGCCAGGCCCCTTCCGCACCGACGCACTGCGGCCGGTTTTCGGCACAGAACGAACCCCGGGGCCACCTCCGAGGCGGAGCGGAGAGGCGCAAAATCACACCAACCAACTCACCTACCCTCCCGGGGCTGACAAAGGCTACGAACTTCTTGGGCCAGCTCGGGGTTGCGCATGCGTAATAAGCCGCGGTGGGGGGGGACCCCGGCCGGCTGGCCGCTTTCCTCCCGGAACTACGACTCCCAGAAGCCCCTGCACTCCCATACTACTTTTTTCAGCAGGTAGGATCAGGAGTAGCTCGCGGTAGGGAGAATCTAAGGACAAGAGAGCTCCTTTCTTCTCGCGAGGGTGTGTGACAAAAATCTTCTGTCTGCTTGCTAGGGGAGGGAGGACAGGAACACTGGAGGCACGGGTTTGAGTCCTGGCTTTCCCTGCGCTTTATCTATACACACGTGCTCAGAGCTTATGAATCCCACCCAAATTATAATGTTGTCCTGTTTTGTCCTCCTGAAACTCATCCATTGCCTTGAAAATCTATGCAGGTTTCCCCCCGCCCCCTTTTAACAGTAGATATCTGGTTGCACACTCATTCCAATGTTCTTTAATCCGTGGACAGCTTGCAGTTCTAAAAATCCACATTTGTGAGATTCAGGAAGGACAGAAGAAAGAAAAATAGAAAGGAGACAAGGAAAATTGTAATTTTAAAATTGCACCTTTAAGTAAACTGTAGCTTCAAGACACAATCAAAATTACCCAAGGTTAAAAAAAAATTGCCCAAGGTTACGCCTTTTTCCCTTTTAGAAAAAGCACTCAAAACAAAACAAAAAAATCCTAGGAGTATTAAAAATACAATAAACCTATAAATTGGGCCTGTGTTTTTCACCTGTAAATTGAGCCTGCAAGTTCTACACACTTACACCCTCAAAGATACGGCACTATTAATTGGATACCGTATCTCTAAACTTCAAACACACCCAAATGGTTTTCATTATAACCTAATCCACTAATGGATAACCTGACTGAGACACTAGGCTTACACAATCTAGATCATCCATCTTGGGGACACTCTCAAGAATGCAAATATTCCCAGCCCCAGACCATAATGCACTTCTCTCTTGAGTAACTGCTCTCTATTTTCTTTGTGTGTACCTCTTTGACTTTACCTAATGAATCTGTCTATGTCTCTCAATAATGTGTCCTAAAATCCCTTTCTGTGACTTCAGTCAGCAAACCAACCTACTCCATAAGTTGGGAACCAGTTGAAGTCTCCATCTCCCCCTAGAGGGACCCTCCTCAGATCCCTTTGATATGGCTTGTGCCTAGATGACCCCCCAAAGCCTCATGTGGTCATAGGTGGGTTTTTTTCAGAGGTAGCCAGATCTAGAGTTGTAGGGACAGGGATCCCCATAGGTAGGGGAAAGGTAGAGGAAAAGCCTCATTGAGCATTATTAAAAATTAATAGAAAAAAATTAATAGACAATTTTGATCTCTATAACCAGACCGTGAAAGGCAAAGACAGCTATCCAATAGTTAGAAACATAAAGGCAGTTAGATTCCAACAATTAAAGAGACAAAGGCAAAGGAACTATTTTGGATATGTCCCAGGTAGTGTGAGTAACATAAAAATCACCAACATTCCCTTTATTTAATCCTTACATCTACATAACTTGGCCTTAAGGCACCCAGCCATAATCTTACTCTCTACCAAAGGACAAAAAAAGGTCACATGGCTAAGAGAAATCTGAGGCAAAGGTGACAGTCAAGCCCAGGAGCCATTCAGATTCCAAGGGCCAACACAAGGAAAACCCCAATAAAAGGGACCTCAGAGAAGGGCCTATGAGTATTTCACTTTCGAAAGTTCCCTACTCCTTGAGTAGTGTCTATCATCTCTCTTTCCTCCCTTTTCTGCCATCTTTGAATAAATTGTCTTCTCTTAGTTTAAACTCGATTTATTTAATTATTTACCATAGTTGGGTTTATGATCGCTGGGAGTTGCATTTTCTAGCAGGGCAGCAGCTCACAGTCCACCTCCACACATAACAGAGTGTGTTATTGATTCATGGTGCAATGCTAGGATTAAGGGTGCTAGGACTAAAGGTGGGTGGTTACTAAGTCGGCCCACTGATTGGTTTGGCATCCACCCTAAGACTGGTAGCCTAGATAGAATATAAAAGGGGCAGAAAGAAGCTGCTAAGATTGCTTGCTCTTGCTGTCTTCTGCCTGTCATGAACTGTTCCTTCTCTGTGATGTCCCTCTGCCATGCCACTCTGCCTTGGAGCCAGCCAACTATGGACTGAAACCTCTACAAACTGTGAGCTAAATAAATCCTTTTTCTTTTAACCATGGGTGTCAGCAATGAGAAAAGTAACTAAGACACCCTTTAAGTGACCAGAGTTGAAAAGATGGAATCAGTTTCCACAACTTTGAACAATATGTTCTTTGCAGGCAAAAAGTCTAGATGGTCTCAGTTTATCAAGGGAATATGGTTAACTCTCTCCAGTTCTATTAAGGGGCTAAACTGCCCACCTCAAACTGCCCCTCCTCACTGAATGATGTGACTGTCAATTTACATAAGCCACAACAGAATATTTTCAACTCTCTTTTTTCACTGTTTACTACCAGGCCTATGTATTATATTTTTAAAATAACTCTCTGATTGTTCAGCTTTCTCTCTTCCCACTTACCATTACCTTAGTTCAAAACACCGCCATTTCATCAGGATTACAATCTGTCTCTGAACTGTTCCCTAACTTTTCACTCACACTGATCTAGTCTCCAATTTTTCTGGCCAGTGTTTATTTTAAAGCAAGAAAATGATATCACTTTACTGCTTAAAACCCTTCAATGCCTTTTAAAAACTTCAGGGGAAAGCGATTTCCAGTTCTGACAAAAAGAGGCATATATGCTCAGGTTTCTCTTCAGAGTGAATAAAAAGGGGCATGCGACCCATTATCTGTGCCTCCTGGTGTAACACCCTTGTGCAACTCCCTCCTTTTGAGGGTGAGGACTCTGACTCACTCTTAACCAAAAGGATACAACAAAGATGACCTAAAAATATAATGCTTCTCTTGGGAGCAGACTCCTCTCTTGCTGACTTTGATGAAGTAAGTAGTGATGTTGGGGAGACCCATAAGACAAGGAACCAGCCAGCAGCCAGCAAGAACCTATAGCTCTCAGTCCCATAGCCTGCAAAGACCTGAACCCTTTCAACAACTCCATGTGCTTATACTCCCTATAGCCCTCCCGTGAGAACCTGGTCTTGTCTGATACCTTGGTAGTAGGTTGCAAATGACCAGTTAATTTGGGCCCAGACTCACATTCCCAGAAATTGTGATCATAAATGTGTGTTGATTGAGCAACTAAGTATGTGATAATACTGTTATGCAGTAAAAGATAATTGGTACAGTATTCTAACAAATGACCATCTCTTCCCAAAACCCAACATGAAACTTCTCAGAAGGGGGAGGGAGGTTGTTGGATTGAAAAAAACTATTGAAAATTGGTTTGAAGCCCCCTGGGAGACAGATTGTAGCACAGTTGGTCCTAGAAGTGTGTGCGTGTGTGTGTGATGCATTTTAGAGTTTTGTTGTGCCCTTTTCTATCCAGTGTCCACATTGCCCTGGGTAAATCTTTGCCTATTCTTTTATTATTGCATACGATACTCTTGGTTCAGGTCTGGGAGTGGAGTTAACGGCAACAGATACAGTCCTACCTTAAAATTTTATTTACCTTCTTCCCACCACACACACACACACTCTCACAGACCCAGCCACAAGGGGG